>CM047811.1:9959729-10129250 GCA_026214975.1 Gentiana macrophylla | reverse complement strand
AAATATTACAAAATTCACGAGGGTCCTAATTCCAATACTTCTAAATCTTCCAGAGTTCGATGTAACGCTTCTATCAACCTAACCTTAAGAAATGAGGCGTTCGAATTTTCCTTTGATCTCCATCGATTTTCGGATAACCACCTAATCGCTCCTTCTTAACAACATTCAAACACTCATCCTGGGATTTGGTTGTGCTTTCCCTACATTTCCTTCATGCTCACTTTTTCCACAACCTTCTACACCTTCTTAAAAACTTTGCCCTTCTCTTTATCGAACTTCTCGATTTTCCATTACATATTTCTTTCGGTCGATCTCTCTCAACAATTGCTTGTTTTTCTCAAAATCGAAGCTTCTATTTTAAACGCGACATCTTTATCCAAGCCTAATTTCAAAAGCAACAAAAAAATTTCTATTCTATCTAAAAAGGACATCCAGTTCTTTTACGTCTATCCGGTAAAAGACGAAACTACTTTAAACATAAATAAAACACATAAAAGTAGAGTAAAGATAAATAGCACCTGGTATTCGCCAAGTTCAACTCTCTGCTTCAGCTTTCTTGATTTCTCGCTTTTCACTTTGTCGGAGGATCGGTTAGTAGCATTATTTCTTCTTTCAAAGGCGGTTCCTTCTCCTTCCACAAATAACTTTACTCTATGGCCATTGGCTATAAAAGTTGTATTTCCATCAGCTTAGTTCAACAGCTCCAGATTTGTAAACTCGTGTTACTTTAAATGGACCTGTCCATCTTGATTTAAGCTTTCCTGGAAATAACTTTAAACGTGAATTGTACAAGAGCACTCGATCACCTACATGGAACTCACGACTATAGATTCTCTTATCGTGAAAAGATTTCGTCATGCTCTTGTAGATTCGAAATGCTTTCATAAGAACCGAGACGGAATTCTTCTAGTTCTCGTCAATTGAAGCAATCTATGATCACCGATGACCTTAGGATCGAAATTCAAAAATTTAATAGCCTGTAAGGCTCGGTGTTCTAACTCAACCTAGGAGATGACAAGACTTACCAAAAACTAACTTATAGGGAGAACAACCAATTGGTGTTTTAAAAGTCGTTTCTATATGCCCATAATGCATCGTCTAGTTTAATCGCCAGCTTTTTTTTCGATTTGAATCCACTTTGTCTTTTCTACAATTCTTTTGATCTCTCTATTAGACACCTCTACCGACCTTTGGTTTTATGGATGATAGTATGCTCCTAACTTATCGTTACACCATATTTTTCAATTATCTTGGTAAATGGTCTATTACAAAGTGTGAACCTCTATCACTAATGATAGCCCTCGGAATGCCATAACGTGTAAATATATTCTTTTAAGGAATCGTGATGACAACTTTGGTATCATTAGTGGGAAGAGCTTCACTTCTACCCATTTCGAAACATAATCTACCATTACTAGAATAAATCTTTTCCAAAAGATATAGGAAATGGTCCCATGAAATCTATACCCCAAACATCAAATAACTCACATTCTAAAATAGGTTGCATAGGCATTTCATGTTTTTAGATACATTTCATTTTTGACAAGATTCACAGATTTGACATACTTATAAGCATCTCTATATAGCGTAGGCCAATAAAACCACATTGTAAAACTTTAAAAGCGCTTTTCCAACCTCCATGGTGACCTCTCGCCTCACGATCATGACAAAATGATAAAATACTTAAAATTTCATTATCGAGGCACACACTTTCTTTCGATTATCCCATCCGAACATTTACGGAAAAGGTCCGGTTCCTCCCAAGTAATAAAATTTTAAGTCATAAAAGAATTTCTTCTTCCTCACGCCAAGTCCAATGAGCCGGAATATAATCACAAAGTTAAGTAATTAATGATATCTCCAAACCAGGTGACATTTCCTTAGAAGGAATTCTATTCTTTAATAACTGCATGGTTGAAGGAGTATCTATTCTAAAAGTTGTTCATCAGAAATGAATCTTTAATTTCTATTCCCTTTTCTCCATCATTTTCCATTCTACTTAGATGATCCGCTACTACATTCTCACTTCCCTTTTTATCTTTAATTTCAATATCAAACTCCCAAGTAAGAGAATCCATCTAAGAAGACGTGGTTTCAGATCTTTCTTACTCAAGAAATACTTCAAAGTCGAATGGTCTCAGATAAATTATTACCTTAGAACCAACAATATACGATCTAAACTTATCTAAGGCAAAAATTACAGCCAACAGCTTCTTTTCTCAGTAGTTGTATAGTTGCTTGAGTGCATTTAACGTATGAGATGCATAGTAAATAGCTTTGAGAATTTTGTTATATCTTTGTCCTAAAAGCGCTCCTACAATGACTAAATCATGGCATCACACATAATCTCAAACGGTAAATTCCAATCTGGTGCTATTAGTAATCGGTGCGAGAGTTAATCTCGCTTTTAAGGTCCGAAAAGCTTCCTTACATTTACTATCGAAGTTAAAAGGTACTTCCTTTTCAAGCAAATGACTTAGAGGTTTCGCTATCTTTGAAAAATGCAATAAATCTCCTATAAAATCCTGCATGTCCAAGAAATCCTCTTAGAGTCCTTAGATTAAGCGGTGGTGGTAATTTTTCAATTACTTCAACCTTAGCTTTATCAACTTCAATTCCTATTTCGAGAGATTCGATGGCCTAGAACAATTCCTTCCGATACCATTAAATGACATTTTTCCCGCTTTAAAATTAAATTGGTATCCTCGCAGCGTTGCAACACTCTTTCTAAGTGCGATAAACATTTACCAAAAGAATCTCCGTAAACACTAAAGTCAGTCATAAAATTTCCAAGAATTTCTCAACCATATCGGAAAATATAGCCATCATGCATCTTTGAAACGTAAATGAGCATTACATAAACCAAACGGCATTCTTTTATACGCAAAAGTTCCATAAGGACAAGTGAAAGTAGTCTTCTCTATATCTCCTCTTGCAATGAAAATCAGAATAACTCGAATAACCATCTAAGAAGCAAAAGTAATATTTATGACCACTTAACCGCTCCAACATTTGAACTATGAATGGAAGTGGATGATGATCTTTCTTAGTATGATCATTTAGTTTCCTAAAATCAATGCACATTCGATAACCTGTAATTTCTCTTGTTGGAATCCATTCATTTCTATCATTTTCTTTCAACGTGAAACTTCCTTTCTTTGGTACCACTTGAGTTGGACTTACCCATTCACTATCCGATATGGGAAAAATTATTCCCATCTCTAATAGCTTAATGACCTCTTTCTTAACAATTAACCGCAAATTTGGGTTGAGGCGGCTGCGGTTGAATACAAGGCTTAGCATCTTCTTTCGTAATTATCTTATGAACGCAAATCTCGTGGCTAATACCTCGAATATCAAGAATCGTCCATCCAAAAGCTTTCTTATGCTTTTTCAACATTCTAAGTAATTGATCTTCTTGTTGCTCAGTTAAAGTTGATGAAATAATAATCGGTAATAGATTATCAGTTTCAAGAAAAGCATATTTCAGATTTAAAGGTAATGGTTTCAAGTCCAAGTTCTTTGGCGGATCTTCTATTGACGATTTAAGAACTGGTCCTTCTAGTTCTAATTCCAAGTACTTATGCCATGGTGGTTTAAAGGTAAAACTTTCTGTATCTAAAGAAAGAATTATCTCTTTCATTTCAATGTCTTCCTCATCTTCTTTATAGATAGACAGAGTTAAGCATTCTTCTAATCTATCTTCAAAAGTTGGTAACTGATTATCATAGACAGAATGAATATCTTCTATAAAAGAACATGATTCTGATGATGCATGATTCATAGCTTTGAAAATATTGAAGTAACTTCGTCTTCATTGACTCTTAAGATTAATTCTCCTTTCGAACATCGATTAAAGTTCTTCCGTAGCTAGAAATGGACGACCTAGAATAAGAGGTGCTGAATAACCGTCTTCCATTTCCATAACTACAAAGTCTACTGGAAAATAGAATTTGTCTACTTTAACCAATATGTCCTTTATAATTCCTTTAGGGTACTTAATCGATCTATCTGCCATTTGCAGAGTCATTTCAGTCTTAGTAAGCTTTCCTATGCCTAACTTTCTATAATCCTCATAAGACATGAGATTTATACTCGCTCCTAGATCACATAAGACCTTCTTAAATGTAAATCCTCCAATTTCACACGGAATGGTAAAACTACCAGGATCTTTCAGGTTTAGGTGGTAACTTATCTTTCGCAGACTGCGGAACATTCTTCATTTAGGCATATGTTCTCATATTCCTCTAATTTTTCTTGTTTGTGTAATTTCTTTTTAAATTTTCCATAGGCGAGTATATTAATCAAAGCTTCGATAATGAGGATATTAACTTGAATATGACGAAAAGTGTCCAGAAACGAGCATACTTCTTATCGCTTTTGCCTTTTGATTTGATCTTTAGGAGGGTAAGGTAAAGATTCTAGATCTATGACCCTTGGCTCCTTTGTCGGTTTCTCTTTCCTTTTCCTTAAACCTTTGAGTATTACTCATCGCCATGTTTCGAGTTCTTGAATTCTTTCTTTTAAATTGTTCCCTGAATCAATCTCTACTTGAGATCCCTTCATTTCTTCCATTTTTCATCCTTGTTTTCATTATTTTCCATTCTAACATGTTCCTTAAATAAAGTCCTTAAATCTTTATCCATGGGATCTTTCGAGAATCTTAGGGATTTTTACCCAATTTTCCCTTTCACTTTCAAAGTTCGAACTTTTATTTCTTTTCAAGAAGTTGTCTATAATTTCTTCTTCCTCATCTCAGAATTCAAGTTCATATTTAGTTCTATCATTCTTACCATCTAAGTCATCTTCTACTTCATTATCCCCAAAGTTTTCAACTCCATTACTTCCAATCGAGCTTCCTACTTCTCGTAACTACAACATTTACCTCTCTTGGGTTCCTTTCGGTGTTACTTGGTAATCCTCCTGGGGTCTGCTTTATTATTACGTTCACCGCTCTACTCAAATGATCTTCCATATTCCTTAATGAGGCTTCTATCGTTCTCATCCTGGTATCATGTCCACTCATAGATGTTTTCATTGAACTCATGTCCTTAGTGACTCGTACCAAAGAAGTCACCATCGCTTCTATATTTTTAGCTTGAGTAGATACTACACCCATCATATTTTCCATTAGTTTTTCCCATTTTTCAACTCCTCAGTAGGTTGAGTAGAACTTTGAGTTCTTGGTATACTTTGAGTGGTATGTTGAGGATAGGATCTAGGTAATGATTGTAAATTTCGATTAGATGTGTTTTCTTGATAAACTTGATTATTATTCAAGTTCCTATATGGAACCGGATATGGCGGTTGTCCTTGCTTGCTAGGGTTTTGGACCATCGATAAGTAGGGTGATCTCTTCTAATAGCATTGAACGAGTTTGAGTAAGCATTGTTTAAATTTCTATCTTTCTTTGAAGAAAACTCACCTCCTCTCTTGAGCATCCCGTCGGTTCTTCAATCCCTAGTGGTATTTTATCGATTTGAGTATTCGGTTGGTGGACTATTTTCAATTTTGGTTCTTATTCTCGTTGTAATCCATCAAATTTCCTACTCAAATTTTCTAAATGTGCTAGAACTTCCAGATTAGGCGTACATTCTCTGCAAAAGCTACTTTTCTCGGTGCTAGAACCGGTTTCCCACATTCTCGTTATTTTTGGAAATCTTTTCGATGGCATCGTAAACTAATTGAGCCTCACTCATCATTAAAGAACCACCACATGCATGGTCTACATCAAGACGTGAATCTTTTCTTAATTTACTACAGAAAAGTTGAATTTGCATGTCTAAGGAATAACCATGGTCGGGACACGCTCTTAACAATTTTTAAATCTTTCCCACGCATTCCCAAGTGTTTCTTCAGATCCTTGTCTAAAATTAGCAACCTCGACTTTTAATTCCAAATTCCGTCCCCAGAGTGAAGTATTGTTTGTAAATTCAGTTTGAATCTCCTCCCAACTTGTAAGTGAATGATGCGGAAGAGACATAAACCAATCTCGGGCTCGTCCTTTTAGAGAAAAGGAAACATAGTCATCCTTGTTAATTCCTTGTGAGCACCTTGACTTTTGGTGTATTGCACGCTTCTTCAAAAAGGTAGAGATGATGATGTGGATCTTCATCATCTTCTCCAGAATTGGGCTCTTCGTCAATTAAACCAAAAGATGAGATTTAATCTCAAATTATTCGCTCCTTCATTAGGTAAAAGTATGGGATTATTAGTCCGATTTCTTCTTATGGTTTGGTCACGAGATAGGCCTTGGGTTTCTTTGGGTTGTTACGATTATTCGGTTCCGATTCGATTATTTCTATTATTATTATTATTTTGATTATTAAGGTTAACAGGGTTTTGTCCATGCCCCAGAGCATGTTCCACCCCTTGTTGGGTGTTTCATCACCGATTTCAACCCATTCGTATTTTGTTTGAAGATGATTCGTCAGATTTCCGACTAGTATGACCATGTTTTCTCTCTACTCTTAACGCGCTTTCGTAAGTGTTTATGTCGGGCTTATAAGGAGTGAGTGGGGCCTTACCACTTACGGTCATCAACTAACGAAAATAGAAAATAACACTAAATTGATAGTAGTAAAAAAAAAAAATTTGGTAACTTACCTTTAAGGTAAGTACCAACTAAAATAAAATTAGAAGTGAGATAAGAAAAGTGTTGACTTATTCTCGAGAATTTTGAGCTAATATAAGTAGTAACCATAGACAAAAAAAGAAATTAGCGTCGTTCCTCGCAACGGCGCCGTAAAGTCGACGTGGCCTTTCTAGTGCTAATACGGTCCTTAACCGACAAAGTGTATCGGGTCAAATCAGTAGTGCTAGTATGGTGAGTCGAGTATCGTATCCTCAGGAACTTTGTAATTCTTCTAAGTGTGGTTAAACACCAAAGAGTCATTATTAACTCAATCTAAATCTGGTTTTATAGCACGGATAACTACTATTTTACTTAACATAAAATAAATGCGTAAATTAAAATTTATTCTAATATAATATATATAGATATATAAATATATATAGATGTGCATAAGTTGCAAAGTATATATATAGATATAAATATATAGATGCCAAATATATTATTAGAGAACTAGCCTACTAACATTATACTAAAAGATAAAAGACAAAACAAACATAAATACTTTAGGAATTTTACCCGATTACAACGATTGAATCGGAAAGGTTGTATTCTTCCGGATGCTACAACAACTTCAACAACATTGATCTTCCGATAATTTCTCGAGCATTATAACGACGATACTACTTTATTTATGGCATAAGGCCTATATATATACATACTACTACTACTAAAAAGAGGTGAAGAAAATATATTTGGTACCCCCTTTATGTGCCTGCAAGCTGCTCTATTTATAGGCATATTTTCCCAAGCCGGATCGATCCGAGAAAGGGCCGGATCGATCCGGGAATAAAAATCTTATCCCGTGATTATTCTCTGCGCAGGCCACATCTTTGGGTAATCATGATGTTTCCTCGGATCGATCGAAGTAAATCGGATCGATCCGGATAGATTTTTTCCAATCTTAATCCGAAACTTGATAAAATCATAACTTGAGCTGGATCTCCAAATGACATAATTCAAGATGCGTTGGAAAGCTCTTGAGGAGATCTATAACTTCCATGAAGACTTCTTTTTCGAAAATGCCTTTTTTTTTGGGCCATTTGTTCGCCGAAAATATAACTTGATCTGGCGTCACGAACCATTGATCCACTTGAACTTTAAATCTCGTGGCACTTCCTTTATTCCTTCAAAAGATATGATTTTACTCCACAAAATGTCATCACTGGGTCTTGGTTTACCTAAGGTCCGTAAAATACCAAAAATACCCACGTGAATCGACACGACACTCCGGTTATTAACCCGGTACAAAATTTATAACTTTTTATCATTTTTACTAGATTTTTATAGTATTTAGATTTATTCATAGCTATTAATATTTTATAAGATTATCTGTTATAATTACTTATATTTTATATAAAAATAGTCGATAACGTATATAAAACATCGTAATTTTTATCATATAAATGTTACACATCAACAAACACAACGTAACGGGGTAAGTACGAAAGTACTCAGTAACTCGTAGAAGATCGTATAACTATGATCTCATAAAGTAATAAAAGCAACGCCGTCTTTTATTAATTCATTTCTGTTGTTAACCCTAGCTAACTATCATATTATGTTCATAGCATAACATGAGGTTCCAAAAAGGTATCTAACTTAGCTCAAGTTTGTTACATCATGAATAACAAGGGCACTACACCTAGTAATAGGATGTACTAGGACAATTGGGTGCAACCTACTTAGAGACACGGGTCTAGTAGCCCGGGAATATCTCGAGTCCCGATAGTGTGATAACCGGCCAGAATGCATGAGGACGCTTTATCTAGCCAATCGATTGACCGGCGTGGAGTGCGATCTACTTTGTCTGGTCGGAGAACACATCGCGATTTTGTACTATGCCTTACGAAGCATTGTATGATGTTTAAGATTATTAATCTAGCACATATGTTTGATTAGATGTTTAACTAGCCACCTAAGTGTTTTCAAGTAAGCTCCCTCACCACTCCTACTCTCTTTCCTAGACCACTAGACACGGACAAGGCCTAGAAATTACACAGACATCGATAAACTCTAGCTTATCGAAGCACAAGGCAAATCCAAAGCTTTCGACGGTCCCACACTTGACCTTTTCAGGGAAATCCATGTGGTGCCGGAACTAAATGCATCAAAAGCTAATTCAGAGCTTTGTCACGTAAGGTTATGCAGTAAATACGCTATTATGGAGCTTGAAACACATAACAAGGAAAAACAAGATCAAAAAGCGGTCGTCTCGGACGGATAAACTTTCATCGTCCAGACGATGCTCTCTCCTTCGCCTCATCCGACATCGAGAAATAGCCGTACGGATATGAAACTCGTCCGTACGGATGGACCCACACTCGGCCGACCGAATGGATAGGCTCGGTCGACCGAGCCTCTCTCTTGCACCTGTTACACGTTTTTCTTGCACCACAGAGGACAGTTTTCTGCACTCTGCGTTTTCTACTCAAATTCAACCCAAACTCGACTTAAACAAATTAAAACCATGAAAAACAATCATACAAATTGCTCTACCAATTTACGAAACCTTAATCATACGATAAGAAAACCACGTTACCTTAATTTGCGTGGTACAACGATCCAAACTACCAAAGCTTTGAAAAAAAAGGTTAAACCTTTAACCTCCAACGTCAACGGATCTAGGGATTGTTGGTATCAAAACGATCCTCGTCTCGCGGTGATCCTTTCTCTCTTGAGACGTCTGTTGAAAAGAGCAACGGATTAGCCTCGAAAATCGAAAACCTCTTCTCCCCCTTTTTTTTAAAAACTTGCGCCCCCTTTCTGCTTCCCTCTTCTTCTTTTTTTGTCAAAAACAGCTAGGTTAAAATTAGGATTAGTTTTCCTTTTATAATCCCAATCATCTAATTATTTTCTTTAAAAAGAAAAATCCTTGTTTATCCCTTTTTTCTTTTTCTTAAATCTTCTAATTAAATAACATAATATTCTGATTTTTGCTAAAAGACCGAATTGGCCTTTTTCAAAAATCGGGATATTACATAAACCAGCTGCATCTTCGGTAATACGGACATGCATGTGGGAATGTCAATCCCCTACCTTCCCTCTGCCAAATAAACCAACTCCACCACTTGAGTGTTTGACAATAGCTGAAAACTGAAATCGCCGGTGGGTAGTGTACTGAGAGGATGAAGACGACCTCCTACCAAGCTACAGAAACGGTGCCAATCTGATACCATAAGACTTATTTTCATTGCTGGGCTCTTTATTTTCTTTCTCAAAATGGGCCTAGGCCAACCAAATGAGAGATGGCTGGGGTGTACAAATTCTATCTATTAATAAAATGCCATAAGAAGAAGATAAATTTTGGCAAATATATTCTGAGACATTTAGTAAACCCACGTGGTAGGAAGGGGTTGAAACCCTTCCTTCTTCTAAAGTAGTAGGATATGTATCATTACCGAGGGAAAAGGTAGAGAAAAAGGAAGAGAAAATATTTTCATCCTTTAAGTGTTGTGAAGAAGAAAAACATCCGAAAATATTTTCAATGCATTATTCCATGATGTCTCCTTTCATGTACTATATTCACTACTAAAATGTTTATCAGCCTGTTTACTTAGTACTGCCTACTATAAAAATCAAAGAATAATATTTATTATTCAACACGTTATCAGCACGACTCTACCAATTATTATCAAGTCTATCACCGAAGTCGATTTCCACCACTTGCCGTTGGAAGGTATACACAGGTAAAATTTATTTTCAGTCAATGGAAAACTTAACACATCGTGAATTTGTACCACTGGATATCACTGGAAAGAATTTTCTGTCTTGGGCACTTGATGCCGAGATTCATCTTGATGCGAAAGGCTTGGGAGACACGATTAAAGAAAATAATGAAGCATCGTGTCAAGACCGTGCTAGGGCTATCATATGTCTCCGTCATCACTTAGACGAGGCCCTAAAAATGAATATTTAACTGTGAAAGATCCATCGATGTTATGGAAAAATTTGAAAGAAAGGTACCATCACCGAAAATGGTTGGTGTACAGAGCAATCGGGCCGATTGGAAAGATTTAAGGCTCCAAGATTTTAAATCTGTGAGCGATTATAATTCGGCGATGTTCCGAATCACTTCATTATTGAAATTATCAGGTGAAACCATTACCGAAGAAGATATGTTGGAAAAAACATATAGCACATTCCATGCCTCGAACGTGCTGTTACAACAACAGTATCGAGAAAAAGGTTTCACAAAATATTCTGAATTGATTTCATGTCTCCTTCTGGCTGAGCAAAATAATGAAATTTTGTTGATGAATCATGAGTCCCGGCCAACTGGTGCTAGCCCGTTCCCTGAAGTAAACGTGGCTCAATCTTCGAGATTTGATAGTGGTCGTGGACGTGGACGTGGACGTGGACGTGGTCCTGGTCGTGGGAGAGGCCGTGGACGTGGTCGTGGTCGTGGTCGTGGCCATGGAAAATATTTCCCTAATGGAGGCTATAAAGGCTCATCATATCGAGGGGGAAAATCGGTTCACCAGAAGTGGAACCGAAATGAAGCTGACAACCAGAAAACTAATGATAACTTATGTTATAAATGTGGCGTGAAAGGTCACTATGCTCGTATCTGTCACACGCCAAGACATTTGGTTGAATTGTATCAAGCTTCATTGATAAACAAGGATAAAGGCCTTGAAGCGAACCTCGTGTGCCACGAGCATCCCGAGAATGAAACAGATTTGATGGATTTTGATGTTGACAGTTTCATGATGATTCCCGAGGGACAGAATGAACAAACTAATGTTTAAAGTGTACTTCGTTAAAGTTGTAATTTCCTTTTGTTGTTTGTGGTAATGTAATAATGTACTTTCTATTTTCCCGTATGTAATAAAGTTGTACGTTTATAATTTGTCTTATCTTCTAATTAAAAATATAACAGTCGGTTATTTTATCCTTCACTAATAAAAAAAATGAAAATACGATAAAATTAAACGAGACTTTATAATTTTCTATTAAAATAAGTAGTTGTAACGTAACGTGTCATATTAAATTAGAACAATTAAACAACATGATTAATTATGTCTTTCTTTTCTTCTTGAAGAAATGATGAATGTCGTAGATGTGCGAGATACAAACGAAGATGTTTGTCTGATTGATAGTGCGCCACTACGCATACGATACTCAAACATGAGAAATATTTTTCTTTCTTAAGAAAAGAAAAGATAAACGTTAATACTATATGTGGCAATGCAAAACTGATCGAAGGCTTCAGAAGAGCCACGATATTTCTCCCTGGGGGAACAAAATTTATGCTCGATCATGCTTTGTATTCTCCGAAATCCCGAAGAAATTTATTGAGTTTTAAAGATATCCACCGGAATGGATATCATATTGAGACAATGAATGAGAGAAATACTGAATATTTGTATATTACAGTAAATGTCTCAGGGGAGAAAACTATATCAGAGAAACTACATTCTCTATCATCGGGATTGTATTATACTAAAATAAATGCGCTTGAGACGCATCTTGTAGTAAACCAGAAGTTTACTGATGATAATT
The DNA here is from genome assembly GCA_026214975.1 of Gentiana macrophylla. Classification (NCBI taxonomy): domain Eukaryota; kingdom Viridiplantae; phylum Streptophyta; class Magnoliopsida; order Gentianales; family Gentianaceae; genus Gentiana; species Gentiana macrophylla. Next base: position 10,117,114 of record CM047811.1, on the reverse strand, counting down.
TATTAAGAATCTGGCATGATCGACTGGGACATCCCGGATCAGTTATGATGAAAAGAATCATTGAGAACTCAAATGGCCATGTACTGAGAAACCTGAAGTTTTTCAATGTTAACGAATTATGTACATCATGTTCTCAAGGAAAGTTTATTACAAGGCCATCCGTCATGAAAGTGGCTACTAAATCGCCAGTATTTTTAGAACGAATTCATGGAGACATATGTGGACCTATACATCCACTCAGTGGACAGTTCAGATATTTTATGGTCCTAATTGACGCATCCAGTAGATGGTCACATGTATCATTGTTATCAACTCGTAACCTGGCATTTGCAAAATTACTAGCACAGAAAATCCGTTTACGAGCACAATTTCCGGATTATCCGATTAAAAATATCCGTTTGGATAATGCTGCCGAATATTCATCACGTGCTTTTGATTATTATTGCATGTCTGTGGAAATTAGTGTGGAACATCCGGTTGCTCATGTTCACACGCAAAATGGTCTAGCCGAGTCATGTATTAAACGACTATAGTTAATTGCTAGACCAATGTTAATGAGAACAAATTTACCCATATCTGCGTGGGGACATGCTATTTTACATGCAGCAGCACTTTTGCAAATTAGACCATCGAGCTATAACAAATACTCCCCGATGCAGTTGGCTATGGGTCATGAGCCCAATATATCTCATCTAAGAATTTTTGGTTGCGCGGTATATGTACCAATATTGCCTGCAGCAAGACGCACCAAGATGGGCCCCCAAAGAAGATTGGGAATTTATATAGGATATAACTCCCCGTCTATTATTAGATATCTTGAACCCTTGACGGGTGACTTATTTACTGCAAGATTTGCAGATTGTCATTTTGATGAGACTGTTTTCCCGAGATTAGGGGGAGGAAATTGACATGAAAAAGAACTGTTACAGATAGAAATCTCTTGGAAAACGTCGTTAAATTTTCTTGATCCTCGTACAAGTGCATGTGAACTTGAAGTTCAAAGAATCATTCATTTGCAAAAGATAGCTAATCAATTACCGGATGCATTTAATGACTCCAGTAGAGTCACTAAATCTTATATAAAGCTGCGAATGCTCCGGCTCGTGTTTCAGTCCCAGAAGGACTTGAAAAGAATAATATAGCAAATGAATCGAAACCACGCCAGAAGCGTGGTAGACCGATTGGTGCGAAAGATAAAAATCCTCGAAAAAGGAGAGGACAAAATGATCAAAGTGATCAAGTCGATGATTCTAAAATTAATGATGAAATCCAAGAAAGCGAGAAAATTACTAATCCCGAAAGTGGTGAATGTATAGAGACATCAATTAACTATGTAACTTCCGGAACAAAATGGAACCGAGAGGAAGTCATCATCGACGACATCTTTGCATATAATGTCGCACTTGAAATAACTGGTGAAAATGAGGATCATGAACCGACATCAATTGATGAATGTCGAAAAAGAAAAGATTGGCCACGGTGGCAACATGCCATTAAATCAGAATTAGAATCCCTGGCAAAACGAGAAGTTTTCGGACCTGTAGTTCGTACCCCTGAAGGCATAAGGCCAGTAGGGTTCAAATGGGTGTTCGTTCGGAAAAGAAATGAGAAAAATGAAATATTGAGATATAAAGCACGACTTGTGGCCCAAGGCTTTTCACAAAGGCCCGGTATCGATTACGAGGAAACTTATTCACCAGTGGTTGATTCGATAACATTACGATACCTCGTGAGCCTGGCATCACATGAAAACCTTCAAATGCGTCTTATGGACGTTGTTACAGCTTATCTATAAGGGAAACTTGACAATGATATATATATATATATATATATATATATATATATATATGAAAATCCCTGTAGGATTTAGAATGCCTGAAGCATGTAAATCGCATGGACGGATGTGGTATAACCGTCTCAGTAAAGTTTAATTAATGAAGGTTTTAAAAATAATCTGATTTGTCCTTGTGTTTTTATCAGAAAGCGTGAATCACAATTTGTGATAATCTCTGTATATGTCGATGATTTAAATATTGTTGGAACTCCTGAAGAAGTTTCAAAAGCAGTTGATTATTTAAAGAAAGAATTCGAAGTTAAAGATTTTGGACAAACAAGGTTTTGTCTTGGTTTACAGATTGAACATCTAGAAGATGGAATTTTCGTCCATCAATCAACTTATACAGAGAAAGTTTTGAAACGATTCTATATGGACAAATCACATCCGTTAAGCACTCCAATGGTCGTGAGATCGCTTGAAATAGATAAAGATCCTTTTCGACCATGTGAAGAAAATGAAGAGATACTTGGTCCTGAAGTACCATATCTCAGTGCTATCGGTGCTCTAATGTATTTAGCTAACAATACTAGACCGGATATTTCTTTTTCTGTGAGTTTGGCCAGGTTTAGTTCAGCTCCGACGCAACGTCATTGGAATGGATCAAACACTTGTTTCGATATTTGCAAGGGACGATTGATCTTGGACTCTTCTACTCCAACAAATCAAATCGGGAACTCGTTGGTTATGCGGATGCAGGATATTTATCCGACCCCCACAAAGCAAGGTCTCAGACAGGTTACTTATTTACTAGCGGTGGAACAGCAATTTCATGGCGCTCAACTAAGCAATCATTGGTCGCTACATCCTCAAATCATGCCGAGATAATTGCTATTCATGAAGCAAGCCGAGAATGTGTCTGGTTGAGATCACTGACGCATTATATACGAGAAACTTGTGGACTGTTCGTTGAGAAAGAGAAGCCGACTACATTATATGAAGACAATGCAGCATGTATTGCACAACTAAAGGGAGGATACATAAAGGGAGATCGAACAAAACATATTTCACCAAAATTCTTCTTCACTTACGATCTTCAGAAGAAAGGCGACATTGATGTTCAACAGATCAGATCATGTGACAATCCAGCAGATCTATTCACGAAGTCATTACCTACGGCTACGCTTGAGAAATTGATAAAGAAGATCGGAATGCGCCGTCTTAGGGACCTGAAGAGATGTTCATATCAGGGGGAGTAATACACAAATGAAGTCTGTACTATTTTTCCTTCATTATGATTTTTTTTCCCACAGGGTTTTTTCATAATGAAGGTTTTAACGAGGCAGATTCTTTGTGTAATGGACAACCAAGGGGGAGTGTTATAAATACACACGTAATATGTGGATGTCCCATTTACGGTACTATATTTAAATATATATAAAATTTAGTGACTCAAAATCCATGTACATATGTCATGTATTTACCTTTGAAGAGTGTCAAGACACTTGGCATCCTTTGACACTAGCCAAGTAAATTAGATGGATGCCATGTTCCCCTTTTGATAGCTATATATATATATACTAGAATGATTTAGGCCTTGCACCGCAAGGCCCTTGACTTATCTATGGTTTTATTATATTGGGACTACAAGTTCATCATAATAACCATGTCCTTGAATCCCTTTAATCATTTCCATATGAGTGATCTGCATTTCAAGAACAAAAAGGAAAATTCTTGAGGCGAATTAAAGCCACGAGAAATATGATGAATCTGCATTATTATCTAATGAAAGTCATGCATGCCAAAATCAACCGGAACACAAATAACGTACTTGAGACAAAAGAGTAAAAGTTTATAAATGATCGTAGCAAGGTAACATATATACCCGGAATTCTTTAGAATATGGATTGATCATGGTCACAAGGCAAGACTCCATCCCATGACTATGAATGACAGCACCAGCATTATGCTTCTCATACGCCTGCAAACACGTCATAGATTGTACACCAGATATACTGCATGCTGATCATGTTGACAAGAAATGAACAAATTGCAAACACCAGTAAAAGGTCTGTGCATGTGTACCTCCAAGGATGCTAGATCACATTTCAACAGCAGGGATCTAAAAAGCAAGCAGATTGAAACATCATAAAAAGTAGCAGATGTCATACCAGACCTAATTTCTGAATAACCAAAATGCAAAGGTTGCCAATGCAACGAAGTAGAAATAATACAGCTAAACAAAGGAAGATAAATCACAGTCTAAACACATATTATTCTAACAAGTAAATGAAAGTTAGACAAGAGATACACCCTTGATGGTGCTACTCCATTAAATGACATCTAATACACAGAAAATTTGAGATTTCAAATGTTTTATCCTTTGTACCAACAATACAGAGTCGAAACCTGCCCGATCAAAAGGAATCATGGGACTTCATTACACTCTATAACTCAAGTTTTTACTGTATAATGGTTTGTTTGAACCCAGTAGCACACATTTAAAACCATTCAGGTAAAACCTTTCATATTAAATTGGGGGAGCCGCAAAGACGCATTCAAAATCCAATAAATCCATACCCTTAAGAATAGTGGAGCATTTTGCGGAAATGGCGCAGACAATATAGATCCATCGGAAGCTAACACATACATATCTTCCTCCACCATTCTTTCCTTTTGAACACCTGAATCAAAAACAACTTAAATCGAGTCTCCAAACCACGCCCAAAAAAAAGTACAATATTAGACCAACGTATAAAGCATACCAAGTTTTTCTGACTTTAAAAAAAAACTAGTAACACAAGACATGTTCAATGAGATCAAGCAAGCAAATGCCATGACTTACCATTGGTGGGAATGGTTGTCACGATTTCTCCCAGCTTTAGCCTATACAATATGGTAGTCTTACCAGCAACATCAAGACCAACCATGAGTATCCGCATTTCCTTCTTGGCAAAGAGCCGGCTAAAGATCTTACTGATAGACAACCCCATCTTCCTTCTTCCTTATACCTACAGAATATGTAAAAGTAAATTGTAATACAGTCCATGGAATCCACATTGAAATTACAACCACGACACAAAATACATGCAGCCGTAGGCACTAACCATGAAAACCAGGCATACACATAATATGAAATATGTTTTCAAAAAGATATAGTTGCAATATTACTATAAACTTAATGTCATTTTTTCCCCTATCATTCAAAAGGAACACAAGAAGTTTCATATAGAGAATAGCACCGACGACAACCGTTTCAAAGATGACTCTCCACAACCAGGAAAAACGTATCAGCCGCCCTGCAAGCTACTAAAACAAACGTATAATCCAGCCCTTTTCCCCACCACAGACGGTTCTTCCTAACCTTTAATACAAAATTCACTTAAATCAATAGCTCAAAACAATTCAATGATCACAAACACTTCACATTAATCTAAAATTGGTAGGAAAAAACCAAACCAATTGGCAATCTCCTCATTTTCCATTTGCTCTCTTCAGAATCAATTCTAAATAAAACTGTCAAATTCAATAACTAAATAGAACGACAAAAACATTCTTTTGATTCATTTTTTTCCCTAGATTTTTTCTCTTTCCATCGTAATATGGCTGTTTGCCTATACTCTTGCTCGTCTCTAATCTGCGACGGAGAGGCTGACATTTGAATGACATCATCAATAGATAGACCAGCCACTCCATCAGTACAGAAAAGAGAGGGAAGAAGCATTTGGTTTTTTCCCTGCTGCCCCAAGGCATGCTCATGAGGCTTTGCAACAACAAGAATTTCATGAACATGCTTAGCAGCCAGGTATCCAGGCCTAGGCTTTGCAGGCCCTTTAATACGCATAGCACTGTAAAAGAAAGCGGGGTAACTACACTGAAGCAACTAATTAAACAGCATCAAGGGACGTGGTTGCCATAAACTACAATTAAAAGCAAAGGGCATGAAAGATTTGTTCAGTAAACACAGTAATCCCTACATTTCATGCCGAGGCAATAAACTAAAAGGGTAGAAGGAAGTATTAAAAAGTGGACCATCTTTGCAGGACTCAAAATACAAAAATGGATAGGAAACACAAAATCCAATAACAATTAAGAAACAGAAAGCTTGAAAGCCATGAAAAAGGAATCACATACCCAAACTAAGCAACCAATCTTTACTGGAGCGTTGTGGTCCGTAGAACCTGAAGGGGAAACAAAGCAAACAATTTCTTACCTAAGAAAGAACCTAAGCACCAATGCTGAAGCTAAAACACAACACCCATATGAATATCACTATTGTAAATACTGAAGATACATACATACACCACATTGCAAGTAAGTGATAACAACAAAGAAACCAATAATGGCGCAAATATGGAGCATCAAACCATGGTGAAGGGAATAATGCATGGAAACAATTTCTTAGCTGCGGAAGAAGCTAAGCACCAATGCTGAAGCTAAAACACAACACCCATATGTATATCACTATTGTAAATATTGAAGATGCCTACATACACAACATTGCAAGTAAGCGATAACAATAAAGAAACCAATAATGGCTTTCCACAAATTGCAACGTCCTGGAATGAATTTTTGTTTTCTTTGAAACCAGCCTTTGAAATCAAAAACTAAAACCCACAACTTTCTGGAAGCTTTGCTACTCCTAATTTTAAACAATCCAATTATAATTTATGCCTATAATTAGCCTAGACCCAGAAAGTTGATTTGAAGCTCTGACCCAGAACAATGAGTCTGTGCCTATAACCGGGTTACATATCATGCAAAAACATGTTTCCAGAAAAGCCTATAAGCCCAAATTCACCCAATTATAAGGAGAAACTAAAAGCACAAATTGCAACTAAACAATTTCACACCAGAAACTGTTTCCTTTGTTTCCTAAACCTGGCATCCTGCGAAATCTACCCACCCCAGTCCCCACATTTATGAGCCAACAGCAGGAGTACACCTAAGTAGAACATCCATTGCAGCAACAAACACTAAGACTTACAGCACAGGGAAACAACCATGTGCTTGTAGTTATGTGCCTAAACCAAAACCAAGCATGTTTACTATTAAAAACACTGCAACACCCCCGCCATTTGACTGGCCACAATGCGTTTTTTGTTCATTACTAACATATACTCATGTTTTGGGTTCATCATCACCATGTTTCATACACTAAACATGTGAATTAAAACTGAAAAGCAACTTCTTTTAAATTTGTAGAGTGTCAGTTAAATTAAGATGATCAAAGAGCTGTCTAACACCCACCCAACATTTATGAGCCAATAGCAGGAGCAAAAGGTAAGAAAGAACACTCCTTTCAGCCCACACACCCACAAGCGTACAAGGAAAAGCACAACACATGTATTTATACATTAATGCAATCAAAAAAGATGAGCATTTATACAACAACCAACCCATAAAAAGAAAATCAGCTACCTTCTTAAAATTTTGCAGGCACACACAGAGAGTAATCGGTCTTAGATGACTCTTAAATTATAGGAGAAAGCATAAGAGCGTAAAGAAGAACAGAGTATATAAGGTAAAAATACTATGGTGAAAAATCTGTGTAGATAGGTAGCTAATGATGAGATGTATAGGGAGAGAGAGGCTTACCAACCGAGATCGGCGAATCCATTGAACGTGTGTAGATTTGCGTCTGTAAGAATACCAACTCGCATGTCAAACGTCTTTTGTTGCTGTTCCTCTGACAGCGAAGAAGAAAAAATGGCCACTTGAGTCTTCTCAATAATCAACAGACAACCTAGAGCGCCGGTGACCACCGTACGGCGAGGAGAGCAGGTGGAGAAGAAGACCTAATGGACCGGTTTCATCAGCAACTTTTCACGAGGAATATTTTTTTTATTTGTTATTATTCCCTGTAGGGCCGCCTCAACCAATTTGAAGGAGATGGGCCGAAAACTTAAGCCCAAGTATTGACCAATTTATTCTATCCTGATCAAAAAATATATTTTCTATGACAATTTGGCTTAACACGTGGAAGGAGGGGGGTTTAAAACCCTTACTAAAATATATTTTCTATGACAATTTGGCTTAACACGTGGAAGGAGGGGGTTTAAAACCCTTACTTTCTCTAATATAGAGAGATATGTATCATTTCCGAGGGAAAAGGTAGAGAAAAAGGAAGAGAAAATATTTTCATCCTTTAAGTGCTGTGAAGAAGAAAAACATTCGAAAATATTTTCAATGCATTATTCCATGATGTCTCCTTTCATGTATTATATTCACTACTAAAATGTTTATCAGCCTGTTTACTTAGTACTGCCTACTATAAAAATCAAAGAATAATATTTATTATTCAACAAGAGTCAAATTTTAATAAATTATTCGTATGTTTACTTGCAGTGTAATCGGCAAAACCGAACATCGGGGAAGAAACAGGCGTTAGTTCAGAGTCTTTTAACTTCATCGCATGAAACACAGACTAATACAAGACATTCACTGCGCTCCACGTATCCACACAGATACGCTTCACCGTATCACAATTGATAACCGCTTCAATGATTAACCCTTCATTATTTGTAATCAAGGGAAGTGGGTCTCTTGGACAATAAATTACCTCTCTATAAAGCCTCTGCCTTTTATTTGAATCGGGCGTGGTAGCAGACCTACTGATGCTCATCTCCTCAGATCAATTGACGTTCGTCGGGCCACCCATAATAGTGTTAATAGTATTATCATGGCGGTTATCCATGCGACCCTCTGGGTCAAGAGAAGGATCTCTCCGGCGTCGGGGCTCGTCATTCCGATCTTTGTCCTGGTAGTAATTTCTGCGTTTAAACTCGTGCCGACCTCGTGGTTTATTGTTCTGAGATCGATCTACGACCTCCTCCAACTTTCCTTCCATCACTGCTGCATCAATATCTCTTTGCAGGTCTCGACAATGCTCTGAATCATGCTCAATGTCCTTACGATATTTGCAATATTTATTGGGATCTCTTTTTTCATGAGGTCCTCTCATAGGGGGTGGGACTCGTGCTAATCCTTTCCTCTCCATTATCGCGAGAACCTGCTCGTGCGACCTGTTCAATGGGATGAAGTCTCTTTCTTGTAGGGCTCTTTTTTTGCCGAGCCGATCAGAGATCGGTGTAGTCATACAATCCCATACCAGCTCCCTCTTCTTATCAACTGTATCCTCGGGTTTGTCTTTTTTGGATTCTCCTTTCTTGGATTCGCGCTTCAGTCGATTAGCTTCTTCTCCCAAGCAGTGCTTGTACGCCACATCTAGACATTCTTCCATGGAATGAGGGAGTTTACTATTTAATTTTGCATACAGTCGTCCCTTACGTAGTCCTGCTACGAACGAGGCGACCAGGAGATGATCATCGGCGTCCCTAACCAGAGCAGATTTTTCAATGAATCTCTTGATATACTACAGCACGATTTCTCCTATTTTTTTGCTTTAAAGTCATGAGATGCGTTGGGTTTCTCTGGAAGGGTCGAGCTGCGATAAAGGCATGCACGAACTTCCTGGTCAATGTGCTGAAGTCAGAGATCGATCTCGGGGGAAGCTTCCTGAACCATTCACGAGCCCTGCCCATGAGGAGCGCAGGAAAAGTTTTGCACAACATCTGGTCTGGCGCATTAAAAAGATTCATGTGCGTTAAATACTGGTGCATGTGGTCATGAGGATCCTTAGATCCATCTTATAGCTCGATCTTTGGAATCTTGAAGCCGACGGGCCGCTGAAAACTATCAATATGCTCGGTAAAAGAAGATGTACACGAAAATTCATCCTGTTTCCGTCCTAGCATGGCGGCAAGTTGCAAATTTAGCTGCGTCATACGCCCGGGGATTAAGATTCCCTTTTCCCGTGTCCGAGCTAGACGAAGAATCGGCTTCCTGTGCGTCATCTTTCTGGGGAGGGGCCTTTAGCGCATGGTTCTCAGAGACCTCATCCTCTCGTCCTTTGAAAGCAGCGTTAAGGACGGTTTTGAAGGCAGGGGTTTCTAGAGCCCTTAGTGCCTCCAACAAAGCCTGTTGTGTCGGGTCTGCAAGAGGTCTTTCCTCGGACTGTTGATGTTGACTGGTGGTAGGGTTAGCTCCTTTTACAGTGCCTGATTTGGCGGTACTTTGACCGGTTCCACCACCCTGAGTAGTCGGTTCTTGAACAGTTTTCTTGCCTGTGTTTTTTGGTGGTGCCATTGTTGATAACGATGATGATCTTGATGAAATTGTCTGTAGAATTCAGACCCTCCTTCTAGAGCCAATTGACGATGCAAGATGTCATCTGATAACAAATCTGGGCTAAATTGATCTAGAGACAACAATCAAGATCTTAAACTTAAGAACGATGTTTTATTGAAGAATGTTTGGGTGTTAGGTTTTGATTGAGCCTGAGAGTTTATTCTCAAGTTGCCTACGTATCCAATAAGAGTACTGGAATCAAATCTTTCGTAGTTCCTTAGGGATTGTTTATATAGGGGGTGTCTCACCCATTTACTTGTCCAACAAGTATTAGGATTCTTAACCCTTAAGGATTAATGTGTGTCTATCCCGAATTTTAGGGATAATTACGGTTATAACCTGTTATTTAAATCACAGTCTTAATGACCGATGATTCTTTCCATAACCTATCCTATTTTCTAGGACACACACTTAATATGTTACGTTGAAGGCTCGTGGCCGACATACGCCGAGCTTCCTAGCCCAGCTCGGTCTAGATCTCACCTTCCTGACCTCCCCTGTAACCGAGCTGACTTGCGGTGGTTAGTTCGGGAGACCAGTTCGGAGTTCCCACCTGGGGCTCTAAACCTTTAGCAAGATAGATTGTCGGCCTAGACCCGATGGGAGGTTGATTCAACAGCGAGTCTTGCCGGAGTAGGAAAGAATCCCCAATGGGAAAACCATGGAGTATGCTGCCTGGCACTTCTATGTCGGATTCTTTTCATTTACTCTTCACCTCGGGGGATGAATTTTCAGCGCCGTAGCGCCTGGTACTCGAACATTGGCTCGAGGCATTTTCCCTACCTCTTCTTACCCCGAAAAAGCAGGGGCACCTTACGTTCTTGAACCGATAACCATCTTTCGGCTAACCTAGCCTCTTCCGTCCCTCGGGACCAACAAAGGGTAGTACAGGAATATTCACCTGTTGTCCATCGACTACGCCTTCCGGCCTGATCTTAGGTCCTGACTCACCCTCCGTGGATGAACCTTGCGGAGGAACCCTTAGGTTTTCGGGGCATTGGATTCTCACCTATGTTTGCATTACTCAAGCCGACATTCTCGCTTCCACTTCGTCAGCATTTTAATTCTAATGGTATATATTCCGTCAAATGTGGATGTAAAATTGCCAAGCAAAAGAAGGCTGAAGGTGCGGGGGCCCACTCTCTCTTTCTTTTATATAACTATGAGATACACGCCGTAAGGAGTACTTCTCAAATCGATAGCGAGTAAGACAAGGGGCGGAGCCACTCGACTTACAGGAGAGGATTTGTCTGTAGATGTGGATCGATCCCCGTCGTTAGTTGGACCGAACCTCGCACATGCATTAAAATCCCGTTGAACCTCCAGCAACAAGAAGAATGGAACCATAGGCTCCTATGCTGGGAGCATTTCGGGGTATAGATCTAACCACCTCAACTCCCTGTTTCTGGCATGCTATAGTTATTAAAGTCTCTCAACGGCGAGAATGTATAACTCGCGTAAAAGCTCGTTACAAGTATTCCACTCGCTGCGCTTTGCCTACGCTCGCTTCGCTATGCTCGCTTCACCCAAAGCTTACTCCTCTCCTTTCAGTCGAGTGGCTTATAATAACTCGCTTCGCTTCGCTACACTCGCTCCGCTCCTCTTAAGAGCATTCAATCCTCGATACCCTAGAGGTCGACTCTCGCCACAAGGAATGTCATCGCTTTTCGACTGTTCTACGGCAAGATGAAACTTTTCTGTTGACCTAATCCTAGTCTTTTTTGGGGGTGGTGCTACCCTACCTTTATCTATTGCTCGTCCATTGTACGAACGCACATGGCATGTCCTAACCCGGACATCTTCAAACTTCAAATAAACTTTTAAAAAAAAATAATTTTGAGACGAAAATTTTGTTAAACTTTTTGAATTAAAACTATTAATAGTTCTGAACATAATTGGAAGAATAATAGAACAATCATTAGAACTCCTGAAACAAGATGGGATGAGAACCATCCAATCTTCACATTAATATAGTTATACTTATCAATAAATAATTAAAAAAACATTATCATAACTTAATAAATTCAATCCTTTCAACAACAACAAAAAAACATAATTGAATCAATAAAGATGTAAGATCTTCCACCATAAAGCTCCACTTGCTCCCCACAACACAAGATTCACCAGTGCCATTGCAAATCCCAACTTAAACACATCTTGAAGTTTAACATAACCAGCTGCAAAAGAAATTAAACCAAATACTATATTACACATACATATATAAAAGCATAAAAGAGCCTACAGATCGATGAAACTGAATATATGTATCGGATACGAAATTCGTGGCCAAACACGAGTGTTCTTGCATGAAATTTGTGATGAAACGAAAGTGCATCGGCTCAAGAAAACGTACCCCCATAATAAACAACAGCCTGACCACTGCTATAATGTGTCAATGCACCGAAAAGATTTGTAATGTATCCCAAAGCCAGTGCAGACAGCTCTTTAGGAAGATTGGACGCCAAATGCATTCCAAGAAACGCAGAAAACAGGGCTCCAACATGTGCAGTTTGGCTTGCAAACAGATAGTGAATAAAGAAATATGCCAATTGAAGTAGAGCGAATGACCCGAATTTGCCAACCGATAGAGATTTCAGAAAATGAGCCACGCGGTCTGACAACCACGGGACAACACCGAGGGTAGTTAATTGAGTAGCCATGCCTACTAGAACTCCGAACCAAACCAAAGTGTCCCATGCCGACTTTTCGTTTAGGCAATCCTCCCAATCAAGAACCCCTAACAGCAGAAGCAATGATAAACCCAACAATGCTGCTATAACACTTGATATTTTTAAGGCATCACTGCAGAGTTTAAAAAAAAAAAAGCATAAGTTTTTTCAGAATTTGAGATCAATGCAAAGGAGACCGATGAGAGTCGACCTGACTATCACTTTACATCTGTTTATACCTCGTTTTGCATGCTTTCGGGAACATTTTACTCATTTTTGATAACTATAACTCGTATCAGAGACTAGGAGGAGGATTTGACTGCATACATACATACCCGGAGACCCAAAGGGCAACGGTGACAAGCATGGTAGCGATCATGAACCACTCGTTTCTTTTAAGCGGGCCCATCTCGGCTAGTTTCTTCCGGGCGGCGACAGGAGCATCCGGTGTGTGCTTCATTTTAGGTGGATAAATGAGGTATACAATATACGGTGTAGCCAATATAGTTAGTATTGACGGTATGCATGCACCCTTGAACCAAGTCACCCATCGACTTGGAACTTCAACACCAACTCCTTCTGCTAATTTCAAACACAAGAGATTTTGAGCTGCTGCTGTCAGGAATAGGGAACTTGAGCTTCCAGCTGCCTGTCTCATTCACCAATATATATAATTAAATAAAAATGGCAACTTCATCAGTTAATAAGGAGTGGATGGAGTGATATTATCTTAAATGTTTGTCGTTAGAGGTATAACTCAGTGGTCAAAGAGTTTGGATGTTGTAGTGACAATCTAGTCTAGCTGGAATGTGGAGGTTTGAATCACGTATGGAGCGACCCCTTCAACAAAAGAGGTTTACATGTAGTCTTACTACACTGAACTATTCAGACACATCTCTTGATTTATATCATCCGCTGATTTTAGGGGCGAGGTGGTGGAGGACCCTTTGAGCTTTGAGTTAGGGGAAATTCGAAAATCAAGTATGTCACGGATTGGACATTTTTCTCAGGTTGTGCGGAATTTGACATTTGTAAATCAGGTTATCTGCTGAATTTCTACGATGAAAACATTTCCCGTAGATAATACCTAAGCGGAAAAAACATTTCCGGTAAAAAGCATTGTTTTTTAATTTTTAAGTATAAGATGCTCGCCCACCACATATTAGTCTCCCTCTTAGATATTTTCTAAGAAAAATTTGTTTCTCTTAAAAAATTTGGGAGGGCGAGACTCTCCCATCCCAAATTTTCATGTGAGGGAAGTTTTCAATCAGATAGTTTGTGAGGGTAGAGTCTCATCCCTTATAAAATTTCTATGAGAAACAACATTTTCTCAGAAAAATTGTGAGAGGCGAGACTGATATACAAGGGGCGGGCCTCTTACAAATTAAAAAATCAGGCTTTCTTACGGGAAATGTTTTTTTTTTCTCTTAGCTATTATCAACGAGAAATGTTTTACCCCATAGAATATCGAATTCCAAATTTCCCTTGAGTTAGGTTCAATTTTTTTTAAACATTATTTTAAATGTCTTATTCAATAAAGGCATGTGTTAAAAACGACTATCCTAGATAGTATGTGTGAGAGAAGAAATAAAAAATAATCATGTTCTTCCACTTGATATAATCTGAAAATACCTGTTGCATTATAATTTTTCTCATCGACCCGTGTAAGCCAAAGGGTTATGTTTGTTAATTCAAATTCTCATCCTATTCATTATTTTTTTTAATAAAATTAACCAAATTTTTTGGATGTCCCCGAAGGGACCCGGCCAATAAAAATAACCATTTAGACTAATATATAACTTTTCGTAAAAAAAAAACTCATCTTTTTAACAGCCGAAAATATTAATGTGAAACTGGCCGGGATGTAAACCGGCCAGTACACCCATGGATCAGAATGTGAAACTGGATCAAGATGATGGTGAAGAGGCTGCTAACAAAGAGCAGTATCAAAGGTTTATTTGGCTCATACAAGGCCAGACATTTCCTTTGCTGTTGGAGTGGTAAGTCAGTTTATGCATGCCCTGAAACAGTCTCATTATCAAGCAGTGGTGAGGATTCTAAGGTATTTAAAGGGAACAGTTGGAGTAGGGTTGCTGTTCAAAAAGGTGGATAAAAGGTTTGTGGAGGTTTATGCTGATGGCGATTGGGCTGGCTCTAAAGATAGGAGGTCTACTACAGGGTATTGCTCGTTTGTCTGGGGCAATTTGGTTACTTGGAGGAGCAACAAGCAAGATGTGGTGGCTAGAAGCTCCGCTGAAGCTGAGTTTAGGGCTGTGGCACAGGGCATATGTGAGGGATTGTGGCTAAAAAAGGTGCTAGATGATCTGGATTATTACAATTCAAAAGAAATAAATCACAATTGAAATATTGCTAGATACAATCAATCAATCCACTAACCTAGTAGTGAGTTTATTGAGATGGAATAGAATGAAAGAATTTGAGACATTCTTTTAATGCGTTTGACAAATAAAATAATAAAATTGACCAGATTTTATACAAAATGACAAACCGGACGATGATGGACGATGAGGCACAATGAAATGAAATTAAAAGATCTCGTAAAGATGGTGGATATGATAGAAGAGGTGAGAAGTTTTATGAGTTTTCATTTCACATATGTTCATTTTCAAAGCTAAAAAAAATATGTATTTTCTTTCATTTCTTTTGGAATTAAATTTCTTTCCATCTTATTATCCTACAATTATATTCCAACAATGAATATAATGAAAAATAATTCAAAACAAACTAATCATTAAAGTTTTTAAAAATAAATCTGTAACAGTCAACCACTAGCATTAGGGACACACGTCAGACAATGGTTTAAGTTTGACCAGTAAAGACTACTTAATATGGTAAACTATTGCAACCAAATCCATTTTGATTCTAAATCTGACCTCACAGCGATCAAACATGTGACATTGACATATTTTATAGCATATAAGAAAATTTTAATAATTTGATGTCGACCAACTATTTTCTTCTATGTGAAGGATGATACAATTACATACTTTATTTATTAACTTTTTTTATTAAAGAAAAGGACATATTACATTTTTTTTATATAAAAACTGTTACGGTAAAAAAAATTGATTAAAATAATAGTATATATAAATTAAATTGTTTCAAAAAATAAATATATATATTAAAATAATAGTATAAATATTTCTTTTTCTTTTTTGGACATCATATATTTTCTTTTGAAAGGGACTAAGAATTATGAGTGACAAAAATTGCCCACGCCACTTACGAACTGTGCTCCACCCACAAAAATAAAATGGCCAACTTGGTTCAATTTCAAGATAAATAAGGAAAGAGACCTTCTCTATTATTTATTTATTTATTTTATTTATTTTTTTGAAGGTTCTCTATTCTTTCTAAATGAATACTGTCTTGCTCTCCTTTTAAAATAAAAACCATCATAATAATCAATCAAATTCTGATTCGTATTAAATCGGAATAATATATGTAATGTAAAATATGCTTAATTTTAAAAAAAATGCGTGTATGCATAAATTTAAAAAAAAAAAAAACAAAGTGAAGAAAAGACAAACTTTGTGTGTGTGTTTTCTTGAATTCTATTCACAGTTATAATATGTATAGTGTAATATTTAATTTTTTTATAATTGGGTGTATCTTTTCTGTAGTGTTGTATCTTAAATTTCAAAATGTATACACATACCCATTCATATTGTACTAGTTTTTAGTTTTATACATCCCCTTACACATAGTAGTATGGTATAGATATAATTTGAAACCATCACATCCTTCCACCTGATAGAGTTAATCAATTATTGTTGTAACATAACATTTCTCCTTCATGTGTACGTGTACATGTGCAACTTACTATAACAATGAAATATAATTCTTTTTCAAAATCAAATTTTCAAAAATTAAGACGTGCTTTTCTAACAATTAATGTTTCTTTTGAAAAAAGAAACATTTTTCAGTTGTAGTAGTAAAACTTACTGAGATTAATTGACTAATGTTTGAACATATTAGTGGCCCACATTCTTAAAAAACAGTATATTTTCCTATGTATATACACCTCGGGAAAATAATTATGGTACGAAGCCGTAGAAAAATCGTATCAAGTGATATATATTTGAACATTTTATTTTTACTTTTTTTATATATAATACATTTTTATCATGTATGAGAGATTAGAAATAAATGGTTCTAATGTATCCCGCTTGAGACGACATTCATACAATGGTTGAGTAACTAATTTATCATTACATGGGACTATGTGAGCAAAGGTCAATGTTTAAACCACTAGGCCCTACATATTCTCTTCCTTTCGAAATAAATGATGTAGTTATCAAATTTACCAAGTAGTTTAACTTAGTGAGATTTGTATTTAAAGGAAAAAAACTCACTGAGATTAATTGTCAAAAGTTTGAACATATTGGTGGCCAACAAAATATCAGCCTAGCTGTTTTATTGAGTCATAATCTAGCAAGAGGCCAGGATTCGAGCTCCGATAAGTGCAAAAAAAGTCTCTGAACCTTTCGTCTCTTTCTAAAAAAAGTTATAAAAAAAAAAACATATTAGTGGCCCACACTCAAGTAGGGCGTGTGTGAACCTTTCGTCTTTTTATAAAATAAAATAAAAACATATTAGTGGCCCATATTCCAAAAAAAATTATATTTTCTTAACCATATACATCTCTCATTACTAACTAAAACTTTGGAGTTGAGTAACAAATTTATCATTACATGGGACTAATTTATCATTACATGGGTCAATGTTTAAACAACAAGGCCTCACGTATTCTCTCAATTTCAAAATAACTGATAAAGCTGTCAAACTATTTTCTTCTATATTTTATTTGAGACAATATCGTTTCCAATTCAACATTTATGTTTTTTTACTTAATTTACCTTTATTTATTACATTTACATTAATTACATTTAAAAACTTTCTAATCAAATTCATTGTAAAAATGAATATCTTAACTAACCTCTTTAATATGCATTATTTTAGCAAATAAATTGAAATAAAAAAAATAATAATTTAATTTTATAAAATCTTTTATATGCACTTTTTTTTTAAGAATCTTTTATATACTCTGTATAGTGTAAATCTATCTTTTCCTGAAAAAAAAAGTAAATCTATCCGTTTTACATTTCCGGTACATCGTACCGGAATCGTGCATCATTTTATATTACAATTGAAAGGAAGAAACTATAATTATTTACAACCACAATTGTGGACCAACACCCGCATATTGTGGGAATAACTTTCTTAAAGAAGAAAACTATGTTGGAAGACAATTTTTGCCTTCAGAATGATTCGAAGACTTCAGCTCTAGTCAGTTGAGTTAGGCCTCATTGGCGGAATCGTGCATCATTGAATCAATGAATTCCTTAAAATGAAATTCTACCTTCTTTGAAAAAGAAAAATAATACTACATTCGTCCTAAAATGTAAGTCCATTTATATATTTTTATTTTGTCTTATTTTATAAGTTCATTTTCATAACCAATGAAACAATTATTACATTGTTCTTTTTTTATCATTTATTTATTATTTACCAATATACTTTTAACTACTTTGAGTTAATAATAATCAGAGATTATTTGTCTTTTTTACCAAAATCTAACCCCCCAATATTCCAGTGGAATAGACAGACCCCAGAATCTTACGTGACACAAGGTTTTTTTTTTTTTTTTTTTTTTTTTTTTTTTCGCGGAAAAAAAAAATCATTCAAGAAACAACAAAATTACCCTGCAAAATTTCTTTAACCGAACCTTACCATTTAAAGAATATTTTATTACAGTAATTTTTTTTTTTTTGGAAGTAGATTTTCATTATTCGATCGGACAAATGAGAGAATACCAAACGCAGTACACAGACGAAAAAATGGCTTGAAAAAAAAAACAGAGGTTTAACTTCTTTTTATTTTATTTTACCTGCAATTGAGATTGAACGAGATAAGCTCCAAGAATCCTAGCCGAATTATCATTAGGCAAGCTATGACTTGCCTCCGCCAAAGATTTAATAATCGGCAAGAAAATCCCACCGGCCCTTGCTGTGCTGCTCGGCATCGCCGGAGATATCGCCGTCTCGCTCAAAACCAAACCATAAGACACCCCTAATGTACTCTTCCCCAAAAACCTTACAAACACCATCGCAAGCCTTTCTCCAAGCCCGGTTTTAATAAACCCCCTTGAAAAAAAGAATGATACAACAATTAACCAAAGGACTTCGTTCGTGAATGCTGTAAATGCAGCAGAGAATGTCAGAGTCTTTGTAATTACTGTTACCGTTAGGCATGTTACCGACCATGCTCCGACAGGCAACGGGGCGAGAATCAAGCCGGTAATTGTGGTCAGAAAAATGGAAAGGAGCTGCCATGCGTTTCTTGAAAGCTGGTGGGGTTTTGGGATGGCGAAATTGAAGATGATGCCGACTAAAATGGATATGATTAAGGGGATGATTTTAGCGCCTTTCCAGTGAAGATTATAATAAGGTAGGAATTTGAAAAACCGCCTTTTTGGCGGCGGTGGCGGTGGCGGTGGCGATGGTGTAGGGTGATAGGTTGGCAGGTGGTGGTCATGAGAGGGTGACGGCGGCGCTGCCATAGATAGGCAGCCCTGAAACGCTGCAAGTTTGTCTGTCGTCAAGTTCGAGCTGTAGAAAGGCAAATGGAGGAGACAATCTTTGCGGGATTATTTTGTTATTTGTTTTTTTTTTTTTTTTTTTATTGGTTAGGACACTAATTTATCTCTATATATACACACGGGATGATGGTCTTCACAAATCTATCATTAATATAACGTGGACCTGATGTAACAGAATGTTTAAGAAAATACGGGATATCTTTTCACATAAATTTTTATCTTATCACACATAATTTTTTTTTTCAATTTCGCCCTTATTTTTTTATTTTTTACGCTGCTCATTCGACAAAAGTTTGGTGAATATAATACGCATTATCCATATGAAATATGGTCGAGAATATACGTGTTGAGAAATCACACCTGGTTGATTCGTATATATTTTAAGGTAGAATATTTGAAGTTTTCCAAACTCATACATAATACAAAGATCATTTCGACCAATATTGAGTCAGGAATACTCTACACATTCGCACTAGAATTGGGTCGGGATAACAACAACAATATAAAAAGACCACTATTGATTACATTGAATTCGACGAGAATATTAAAAGTTTTTGTCACGCAATTTTAGTGAATGTCTTTCGACCGGTATTGAAGTATGAAAAACATTCAAAATTCGATTAGAATAAAATCGAAGATAATGATCGTATTCACTCAAATTGGGTCGAGAATCATTGTCATAATGAATTGACCATAAATTGGCCAGAATAGTATATATTTTCCTGACTCATTTACGGTCAGAATGGCAGGCGTGTGGAATATCCAACCGAAGCCAACTCTCGGCTCTTGGTAAGTGTAAAACAACATTTGTGTGAAAATATAGTCCCAGAAAATATTGTATTTTAAGTAGTGATAGACATATATACCCTTTGCATGTAATAAACGTTTTTGTGAACTATGAAATGAATATCTAAACATTAAATTTAATGATTAAGAATATGTTTGAGAAAAATGCATTAAATGATTAAATGATGTATGAGTTTTCTAAATTAATATTTTTTATAGAACAATTCATTTATAAACTTTTTATGGACAAATGTAGTACTATTTCATAGTAATACTAGTGAACATGAGCCGTGCAAGGCACGGCAGGCCCAACATAAATCGTTACCAACGATAATAGCAAAGAATAGATCTCCAACGTGAAATAAATCGCGTAAGCTTAAACTGTAACAAATTCAAGGCACAAGACAAAGAGAGCAAGAGAAATATATCATATTCTCTCCAAGAGGTAGCTCTTTCTTAAAGACGTGAAGATTGTGAATCACCTCTCTTCCAGCCCTATCGGGAGTTTCTATCTACAAAATAAACTACAATATGATGTATCGGAGAACAATGTCATAAATTCGAGCACTTTAGTTTCGACTTTACGCAATGAACATTATAGAAAAACAATAAGCGGACCATAACTACATGGTCAAATCTCCCGGGACGCCTTAGCCAAGGACGGAGGCAAGTGTAATCCAGGGGGGCTAAGCCCACCCGACAAAAAATATTACACTAAAATGTCTATGTAGTCCAATTTGATCCATAAAATATTCTTAATCCAGCCCACCCGACGAACTCGGTATAGTCTATTAGCCCACCCCAAATCGAAATCATGGCTCTGTCCTTGGCCTTAGCTTCCATATCATTAATATGCTTACAAATGTGTTTCTCTCATTTTCTATACGACATATCTCTTTCTTATCATTAATGAATACGCCATTGATCTCGTGTTCATTCATTTGGTGGAAGAAAAAAACACGTGTCAAACGGTCTGTTGAATATAAAAAAGTGATTTGATATTCCAACGTCAATTTTAGTGATGTTCGTACTGCAAACGGTTCCATCGAGGTTATGTTGTTCAAAATAATAAAAACATTAAATGTGTTGTCCAAGTGGTCATATGTGGGCACACCTTCTTGAAGCGGATATTTGTTTGCTCTTATTTTATTTTTTTGTATTTTATAGCTAAACTTGACTCTTCTTCCATAGTACACTACACAGTAGAACTTCAAATCCGTCGCTCTTTCCTGTTTTTTTCTCTTTTTTGCACAAACTACTAACGCTACACGTTTGGCTAAAAAAATTACACGGTTTTATTCAATTGTTGTGCAGAAATCGAATCGAAAATTTTCGGTTGATTGAAATTTAAAATTGAATCCGCACTGTCTGTTGGAGGTAGTAAAAATAAACCGTATCGAAATATACACTTTGGTTCGGTTTATGTAACGGATAGTCGAACAAAAAAATTCAGTTTCTATATAACGCTAACCGAAATTCCGGTTTTTACCGAAGGGAAAAAGAAACCGCTGTTAAAAAGGAAAAAAAAATTGAATCGTAACGAAATTTTTAAAAAAAAACACGGTTTTATTAACTTATTGTGCCGAAATCGAATCGAAAATTTTCGGTTGATTGAAATCTAAAACTGAATCCGCACTGTATGTTGGAGGTAATAAAAATAAACCGTATCAAAATATACACTTTGGTTCGGTTTATGTAACGGAGAGTCGAACAAAAAAATTCGGTTTCTATACAACGCTAACCGAAATTCGGTTTTACCGAAGGAAAAAAGCATTTGTTAAAAAAAAAAAAAATGAATCGTATCGAAATTTTAAAAAAAATACTCGTTTTTATTCAATTGTTGTGCCGAAATCAAATCAAAAATTTTCGGTTGAATGAAATTTAAAGCTGAATCCGCACTGTCTGTTGGAGGTACTAAAAACGAACCGTATCGAAATATATACACTTTGGTTCGGTATCTGTAACGGAGAGACGAACAAAAAAATTCGGTTTCTATACAACGCTAACCGAAATTCCGGTTTCTACCGAAGGGAAAAAAAAAACCCTTTGTTAAAAAAGGAAAAAAAATTGAATCGTATCGAAATTTTTTTTAAAAAAAATACACGGTTTTTTCAATTGGTGTGCTGAAATCGAATCGAAAATTTTTGTTGATTGAAATTTAAAACTGAATCCGCACTGTTTGTTGGAGGTACTAAAAATAAACCGTATCGAAATATATAAACTTTGGTTCGGTTTATGTAACGGAGAGTCGAACAAAAAATTTCGGTTTCTATACAACGCAAACCGAAATTACGGTTTTTACCGGAAGAAAAAAAAATGCTGCTTAAAAATAAAAAAATAAAATTAAATTTTGGGTGCCACGTGTCAGCCCAGGAGGCTGCCACTTATATACATTAAATTGCTCTGACATTACATTACGACCATATTATATTGTGTCTTAAAAATGAATTTTTTTACGAACGTGAGAAAGTTGTACCTAATTGTGTACCATTTTTGTTACAAAATATAAGTCATCCTACACTTTTAGTTTTGTCTACAATATAAGTCATTCTACATTACCAATGCATTTATTTATTACTCTTTTCTCTATCTTACCCCTAATTTATTATCAATCCAACCAATTTTCATTAATTAACAACTATTGCATTAATAATAGTCAAGGGGCAATTTAGACATTAAACATCAAATTTATGACATTCAACCACTTTCTTAATCTATGTGAAAACACCTAGGAAGACTTATATTTTGGAACGGAGGTAGTACAAGATAATTTTTAATTCTACATTACTAATGCAACATTTATTACTCTTTTCTCTATCTTACTCTTAATTTATTATCAATCCAACAACTTTTCATTACTTAACAACTATTGCATTAATGATAGTCAATGAGCATTTTAGACATTAAACATCAAACTTATGACATTCAATCACTTTCTTAATCTGTGTGAAAACATATAGGAAGATTTATATTTTGGAACGGATGTAGTACATGATAATTTTTCATTGTTACCGTGTTATGTGTGCTTCTCGGGATATAAAAAATTGACCCATTCTCCCTAAAAAAATTCCTCTACCTTCTCTCTAAAACAACCTCCGCATCCCTTTTCTTTTTCTTGCCTTTTCCAACGCCGGTGCAGGTTGTCCTTTATTTTCCATTATGTATTAAATTTTCTTCTCCTCTTTAAATCCTTTCCTTTCTTGTTTGCTTTCCCCCATTGCTATTCTTGATATGTTTTCTTTTCCAGTGCCAGTCGCCGAAAGGCACCGTTGTGTTGAAATAGTGTCCTAAATCCAATCAGGTCGGACCGGATCCGACCGGGTCGGATCATTTCTATTATTTCTTTATGATTATACATATATTAAATAGCTTTTCTGTTATCGTGTATTTGTTCTTTTAAAGAACCAATTATGAATTGTTATATGATAACGTCCTTAGTATTAAACTGTGATAGAGAAACCATGATTGGCGATTATGGTTGATTAGATCTCTAATCACTTTGATAAGTTTGATACTTAAATGTCTCTAGGTTTATGTACTATTAAACAGGGCATGCATTGATAGTACAAATAGGCTAGCACGTATTAGATGTCTTCTGTCTTTAAGAGCAGGGATAGATCTCGTTTATCGAAGTGTAGAGACACTTGGACTGTACGTGGACGTGTATTAGAGAATGCGTACGTTAGACTGACCTACTTACACTGTTAAGTGTCACACTATTGACAGTTGTGTAATTATCCTTAGGACCGGAGTCTACATGGCATCACGGTGTGGATTGTCATGCTTTGACTCTGTTGAGGTTTCCTCTAGCCATATGATGGGGCGATCATGCGGAAGTGATTGGGTGTGATACTGAAGCATGCGGAGTATACATGTTTGGTCATCTGGGAATCGCGTACCCTATAAGTAGGGGTGATCTTCTTATAAGGAATGTCTTACTCTAGTGAATCTTTGCAAAGTGGAAGTAAATGAGTTACTTCGAAAGAGCACGATATCCAGATTATAAGATACGGTCGTTGATGTTTGACACTCGACGAACGACCGTATGGATATTGTTACAGCGATAGGATTCTATTTACTGTTTCACATGAAGGTAGTAGTCATTGCATTTGACTCTTCCGATGATTGAGAGTCACGGTGTGTTGCTAGACGCTACTCCGTGATCGTTAGGTATGAAGGGCATTTTCGTAATTCGCACTTTGTGCCTACGGCCAACAT
This sequence comes from Gentiana macrophylla, assembly GCA_026214975.1. Classification (NCBI taxonomy): domain Eukaryota; kingdom Viridiplantae; phylum Streptophyta; class Magnoliopsida; order Gentianales; family Gentianaceae; genus Gentiana; species Gentiana macrophylla. The sequence goes on along the minus strand of CM047811.1, from coordinate 10,092,855 downwards.
ATTCGGAACCCTATCGGGTCACACACATAAGAACATCTAGTCGGAATAAAATGCGGTTATAGCGATAACCAAATAAGGAAAGTTTTCTCTCGACTATAAAGTGTTATAGTGATAAATTAATATGGTGGTATTTATTTATTATGAATAAATTAAATACAAGATATTAATTATGTTGATTAATTAAATATACATATGATGTATATGTATGTCGAAAATATATATGTATATTGATACACATGTATTTTGTAAATTAATTAATCATAACATTATATTAATTAAAGAATATTCCGTATGTCAAATCTTTGGCTAAAGGTGGTGCCAATAATAGGTGTATAAGATACACTTGGATTGTGCAATATAATTAATAAGATTGATATTAATTTATTTTTGGAAAATATATTTATGGTAATAAGATAAAGATATATTCAATATAAGATATTGTCAAAATATATATTGGAAAAATATTTAATATAAGATATTGAATATAAATGAGATAAATCAATCAAAGGTATTTTCCTTATTTTATTAGGAAAATGTTTTCTTTCTTATCAATCTACTATAAGCTATTTCCAATCAGACTGGGATTGTCATAGGGGCGCACCACACTCGATTTAAAGGAGGGGTTGGCTAGCTCTTTTGAACATCACAATTTCAAGAGACTATTAGTTTCTTGTGAAAAATAGAGAGCTTCTTAGAGAGAGATTTAGAGAGAGAAAAGGTCGGTCTAACAACCGGATTTTTCTAGTAGCAATCCATGATGAGATTCCGGCGAGCTGTTCGTGTGGATCACTGATAGAGGCCGAACGCTTGGGCGGCTCTGTACATCGCTACTCTCCTTAGACGTTCAAAGCGTCGATCTTTTAGATCAAGCAAGGTATTCACCGTCTACTACTTATTTGTTTATCGCGTAAACGAAGTCGATCCTGGTTAAAATAAAAAAAATTTCGAATTCCCCTGCGTTCCCACGTAGATTTTCTTACATTGGTAGCAGCGAGTTTCGAGCTTAAGCAATAAGCATGTTAAAACGCATAGTTAATTTTATCGTTTAAATCACGTAATTAAAAGATGAAAGATTTTAGATTCGCAAAACGATACACGAAAAAAAAGGGGAGATCGGGTGGTGCTGGCCGACTGGCGGCGGCACCACCACCGTCCGGCGGCCGGCGGCTGCTCGGTGAGTCCATTCCTTCTGTTTTGTGTATTTTGTGATTCATATGATTCATAGTTGTGATTGATATCTTTTGTTTAGTTGATATCATGCGGCTAACTAATATTTCAAATAGTTTGGACAATTGGGATGCCACATGACATTATTTGGTAAATATGATTTGCCTTTAAATAATTTAGGTTATTTCAAATTTTGTTTGGAATAGGCCTAAGCCCTTTTCAAAATATTTAATTTTGAAAAAAACCTAGGCCTAGGCCAAGTTGATGCCTTTTGGTTTAGAAAACCAAATGCATTCCTTTTGATTAGGAATCAAAAGGAAAGAAATAAAAGAGACTTAATTTTAATTTTGATTCATTTTTGAAATAGTTCCAATTTATTAAAATTAAATTGGAATCGTTTAAAATTAACCGTTAATTTTATTTCGATTAAAATTATTTAATTTATTAAATGTTAATTAATTAATTGATAGGACAAAATTATTTGATTGATTAAACGTTAATCAATTAATTAAGACGCAAGTAGTTAAATGTTAATTTATCTTTTCATAATATATTATTGGATGGTTTAGATAGTAGATATAATATGATTATATGGACCCCGATTGATCATGACTCGACCGATATGATAGATGTGAATGATTAAATTTTTCTGTTGGTTTAAAAATTGCCCTAGGCCGTTATGAAAAACGTGACCTAGTTTATTTTCTGCATTATCCCTTTCCCGTTAGCTTCCCCCTGCATTATTAGATAAAATTTATGTAACAAGAATGGTGCGAAAGATGAAGACCAAAGAAAGAAGAAAATAAAGATCTAATTGGAGAATGGAACATTAAAGATCCTATTGGCGGTTGCAGCTACCTTTAGATTGTGACCCGCGGTTTCATTAGTTTGTATTCGAAACCACACTTTGGAAAAGTCCATTATCATACCGGTTACTTTACGCATTTATTTATTTTGTGCTTGTATTTATTTTATATGATACAATAGATGCATAACTAGGCACGGTCTAGATGAATGTGTAGGATGTATATGTCTATAGAGATAGATATACAAGATGTGACAATAATTAAATTAATTAAGAGAATTAATTCAAAATTAATTAAGTGAATTAATTTGCATAAATACTTCCACCTCAAAAGAATCAAATTAAATTGCTCTCCCATATTATAATGACGGTGAAGAGCCCTTGTTCGGATCCAACTTATCAGCCAAAGCAGGGGGTTGACCTACCTCGGGTATCGTCATTATCGAGATATGATCGTATGAGATCTCACGAATATTGGGATTATGACTTGACTAAGAATTCTCTCGGCCACCAGCCAAAGCAAGGTCGTTTGGATTTTAGAGGCAAGGGTTTGACTATTTTATAATATCAAAATTGTCAAAGAGATGACTAGTCAAACTGTTAGGTGTAATGCCCGAAAGACAATTTTGTAATTGTTTTATTTAATAAATGAAATGATATTATTATTCATATTTATTATTCTCATATTCACCGATCTGACAATAGTATTTACACTACAGAAAACCCTAAAGTATATCGTTTATGTAATCACTTAACTTCGAGTGTGTATGGGATATACACGGGAGGATTGAGTTAGTGAAGATGTACTTAAAATACAATTAGCCCGTAGTGAAGTTAATCGAGAGTATCGGGTCTCTCCTTTAACGTGCTATTAATCGCCCATAACACATTAGGTGTGATTGTCTTATCCGGACTTTCGGTTAAGAGAACCTAGTAGGGGCATTTATATGTGATAGATATATCATATAGAAATTTGGACCGATTTGATTAGAGTTCACGATATAATTCCGTAATCGAGAAGTCTTATCGAATCAATCGATGATCATATTTATAGATATATCTTAATCTCGAGGTGATCACGATCAACCGCTTGAATCGATTATGAGGTTTGACTTGACGGTTAAAGATTACACCGAGTCTCGTGATCCGAATTACCCCATCTTGGCATTGTCTTGGATTGAGTGAGTAGTACGTGTTATCACAGATCACGGAATCCATTCCTTCCATTTATGGAAGTAGATAGACGATTCCTTATTTGTTAATCCTAGAAAAACGATCGATCATGCGAGTTCATATTACACTCGATTAGCTACCGGTGACTTGTATGAATTAATTGATCACTAGGGGTTAATGGTAAATAAGGATAAGAGGTTAAAAAGGGTTAACGGTAATTTCCCGATTTAGAATGAAGCGATCTATGGAGGATTAATCCATATGTAATGATTATATCAATGGACGCTTATTATCATTCTCGTGATGAGATAAATATAATCTCATAATCGGAGGAGTGCAGTAATGGGATTATGGTGGCATATTCATGTGATTGATTTATCGAATATAATTATTCTGTTCGTAAGATAATTATTTATTTGATTTATCGGAGCCGCTGATTATTAGTCCATGGTTCCCGACGTGCCTCCAATATAGCATAGCTATTCTCGGACGTCGAATCTTAATAATATTAATTTAGTTCTTATTAGAATTTAATTAAAACGATATGTGAATTAATTGTTTAGTGGACTATTAAATTAGTTGGGCTAAATAATTAAATATGTGAAAAAGACATTTTTCATAATCTTGGTCCAATTTGTGTGTCATGGCCGAAATCTCAAACCCTAGGAGGGAAGGAGAATTTTCGGCCTCCACAGTGTCTTAGTAATCAAGAAATTGTTTTCTTGTGGATTAATAAGACATGTGCACAAAATATTTATTAAATGAATATTTTATGGTAAAAAAATAAAGATAAAGAGTATTCTGGATTTGTTCTAGAATATTTCTAGGATTATCTTTTATTTATTAGGATTATTATAATTGATTTTGTATTAATTATTAAATCTTTGGAAGACAAGGATTACTCTCTTTTATAAAGAGAGTTCTCCCAAGCCTAAAACACACACAAAATTTCGCTTCTATCTCTTAGAGAGAGGGAATAAAAATTTCGGCCAAGGGGAAATGAGGGAAAATCTTGGAGGTTTTCCGGGTAGCATATCGGGAGGATTCGAGACGAGGATTTCCTTCCACCGGGAGTTGTTCGGATCACATGATGGGAGTCAACTCGACTCTCTTTTCTACTTTTTTTGTGCCCTGTTACGACTCGTTTTGTGCTATTCCGGGAATTTTTGGCTAAGTTTTGGTGCATTTTACACCATTTTGCTCATTCCGGGGCTCGGGTACATAATCCGTGAATCTCAGCCTTTTTCTGTGTTTTTCATTCATTCTCGGTCACCCTAGTGTCCCGTAGGGGTTACATTTGGCATGTACTTTGATGTTTTTCAGGAACTAGGTACTCGAGAATGCCCGGAAATCATGGCACGTAGCTTCAGGATGCAAAAAGCCTCACTTTGGGGAAATTACATGCTAGGCGTGCGCCTAGCATTCCTTAAGCGCACGCCTAAGACCCTTAAACAGGCCAATGTTTTAGTACGTGAATTTCAGAACCATCAAAACCTAGGCGCACGCCTAGCAAGGGATCTGCATATGGGATATTTTGTAAATGTAGTTAGGCGTGTGCCTGACTTTCCCTAGGCGCACGCCTAGCAGGCTTTTTTGACAAAATAAAAGCTCAATTTTGAGCTTTGGATAAGGGGAGACTACTTTTTACAGCATTTTTAGGCGATTTTCTTCTCCAAGAACACCATAGATTAGTTTTTTAAGCTTTCTTAACATAATCTTTTGTAACAAACACTTGGATCATCTTGGATTGCATAGTTATAAATTCAGTTTGCTCGTTTTCAGATTTCGATCGGTTTTCAATTCGTGTAGGTATTTCATTTCTAATCCTTATCTTTTGTTTGATTGTTCTCTTTTATGATAAAAACTTGTGTTTCGATAGTTAATATGAGTAGCTAATTGCCTTATAGCCGAGTTATGCGATAATCATCGAAACTAGATCCTAGCTTGTTCATATGTTATTCTTGATGGTTGATTTTATCATTCTTGATGTGTTTGTAGTCCTAGAACTTTTTCGTAAATGACTTTTATTGAACTCGCGACTCGATAATCGTATATCACGCGTCTTCTTTACATATGTATTTTGCGAGAGGATACGGGAAAAGGGGTTCTAGGATCACCGCGTAAAACCGACTGAGTTGTTCAGACTCGGTTTCGTTGTGAGGTTTTATATCGACTTGTCGAGCGTTTCATTGACCATAGACCGTGTTAGGTTAGTTAAATCCGGTCAGCGGACTGTTGAACCTAACATAGGAGGGTAGATTATTGAAATAATGTCTATTCTCGAAAATAGGAAGCGACACCCTACTTTTGACGTCAAGACGTTTAGGTAAATCAAGAATATCTTCGGACTTAGATAGGGTTTGGTACGTAGTTGATTGGATCATAGCTCGGCTATCGCCTTTAATTGTTTGCAACACCTGTTTTAATTAGTCATTACGAACGTAGAAAATTAGAATTCAGTAACCTTATCAAAAATCTTATTGACCTAAACTAGAGATGACACTAGCTTTGGTACTTAACTAAATTCCTTGTGGGATTACGACCTTGCTCGCTAGTTTTATACTACAACCGATTCGGTACTCTGCCGGTCAAAGTTGGTATACTATAAAACGGCCATCAAGTTTTCTGGCGCCGTTGTCGGGGAATAGAGTTAATATCTTGAAAGTTGGAAAAATCTTCAGGATTAGGTCGTTGTTTCTTTTTAATTGTTTGTTGTTGTTTCATTGTTTGTGCAGTGTATGACCCGTAGTAGCAACGAGGAATTGGTTGAATATAATCCGGAGATCGAGCTTTACTTACGTCGACAATTGGCTTTGAGAAATAGGACGATTGATCGTTGAATAGCTCAACAAGCCGAGTCATCTAACCCGGAAGTTGAATCCTCAATGGCTACGAATACACCTACAGGCAGCAGTCAAGGCTCTCCAACCGGGAGAGTAATACCCGAGCATCATGTTGAGGAAGTTGAGTCTACAGAACAGCGTGGTGAATCGAGTCCTCCGGTTGAAGGAGGAGTCAAACTTCACCATCGTGAACCTATTCAAAACCCGAGTCAAGAACAGAATCAAAGAGAGCCCCCACCTCAGATTCTTCAACAGCAGCCCCAGTTTCAAGGGTCAAATTTGAATCCGAATGCTTTTGTCCAACAGCCCGCACCTCAGGTTGATCCGAACCAAGTCATGCAACAGTATCTACAAATGATGTTGCAAATGGCTTAGATGAACCCAATAGTGAATCAATACAATCCGATGGCTGCTCAGTATAACCCTATTCCTATGAGTCCAATGATGGGGCAGTATCAGAATCCGTATCAACAACCTAATGTGTGAATCCCGCAACCAATGCAGTTCCGGTACAACAAGCCGCTCATAATGCATATCCTTATCGGTGCCTGATAAAGAGTCCAGAAGAACATTGAATTCTGCGAGTGGATGAGATCTTATGAGTTTAGAGCCGGATGTTGCGTTAGCTAAGATTGAAAGGATAGCCGAGAATAACCGACAATGGATTTCTATTAAACCTAAAGAACGTCAAAAGGGGAGCAATTCTGAGAAAGAGGTAAAAGTCGGTGGCTACGATCAGTCGATGCAAGACGAGAACAACAAGCTATCCAACAAAGTGACGATGTTGGAGAAACAGTTGCGTGAGGTGATTCTCGATCAACGAGTGGCAAATAAATGTTCATCTTGTGGTGGTATGCATAAAAATTCAGAGTGCACTGTCTCGGATTTTATGCTAAACTAAATATAACAAGTAATAAAATAAATCCGGTTTACCCCAAGTGCAGGGATCGTAGTATAATGATTAAAACCGAGTCGAACTCTGTGGAATCGTCTTTGTCTAGTTTGATTAATTTTCCTAAAGTTGTCACGAGAAGTAAAACGTCCTATCCTAAACAAATTAAAGACTACAACTAAAATAACAAAACAAAATGAACTAGTAATGAATACAATAAAGTTAAACTGGACAGAAGATTAAAAATCTAAAGCCAGGAAGGATAGTTGCGAACCGAACTAACTAAGATAATTCTATTTTATAAACTAAAAAGACAATAAAATTCTAAGATTGCTACGAAGAACAAGCAACAATGTTTTTTTTTTCTCAATTAGTGTAACAACGAACAAGCAATGATCCACCTATCTCGCAACCTTCAATTTCTTCTCTATATTGTTTAGTGATGATTTAATAAAATTGTGATTCACCTATCGAAGGTATGAATTTCTAATATCTTAGAAAAATTCGCCTATCAATCTTTTCATCTCTCGATCCTAAAAGATCAACGCTTTTAACTAATCAAGGTATGAAATTTGTCAATCTCATAATCTAGATCTTTAACCTAACAACTATCGTTAACTAGATTAAAAATCCAATCTTTACTATGCTGACCTAAATTTAACAACGATTCTCATCACATATCAAACATCACACAACAATACATTCATCAATGAAATTGCATAACATCAATAAAAACATAATAAAGATACAATCTTTAATTAAACTCACAAACAATCCAAGAGTTGAAATCAAAACGCTGCTGACACGGCTTCACAGAGCTTGTTCCATGCTGCTCAGCCTCTACTCATCTTCGGAACGAACGAAAAAAAATAAAATAATGTTGAGCTCGGTCGACCGAGAGGTGCAGTTCGGTCGACCGAACTGTGCCTTCTCGGGTTCTGCGCCGATTTTTGTTTCAGGGTGAATTGTTATGTCTTCAGACATTTGAATGTCGATGACTCGTCCTTTTATAATGTTTGTCTTGAGATTAGGGTAAAAGAAATCTAAACCCTAATATAAAAATATAAGATACTTCCTATTTTATCCTTCTCCTTAATCTTCAAATAAATTGCTGCTCGAACTCCTTCAACTCTTCGATTCGTCCACGATATACTCGTTGTACCTACAATAATAAAAACGTGCAAAGTGTAACATCACATATATAAATAGATAATTGCTAATAAAATCACGTAAATAACCCGACTTTGCACTCTAATACTTTCCGACTTCATTCTTTCAATAAATCCATTAAACACTTAATTTTCTATAAAAATTAATAAAATACCAAGGATATTGTTACGAAATAATGTAATATAAATCGTAAAAATCACCGTAAACAACTCCCCCACACTTAGCTTTTGCTCATCCCGAGCAAGACAAAACAAGACCAAGGCTTAGATTTACTTAGTACCACAAAGTTCCAACCAAAAAGAATAAATATAGACATCTTCAGCAAGTATACAACGTATTTAATAAGTTAGAGGTTCACCCCAGTGTGTGTGCAGATCCATATAAAATTTCCACTAAGTCCAAACTTGAAACTTTCCAAGCAACTAGCAAATATCCATCTAAACTAGAAAAAGATGATGATACTTATAACATGTGCCCTACAAAACATAACATGTCCTGAAAAAGGATGATAGAATGTGTTTAGGATCTTTCTGACATACTCAGAGGATATTCCCTACAACATGCCTGTCGGTTTATACTAGGGATAAGATAGGCAATAACTAAGTCTTCCACTTATTCATACCACTTTCCTTACGTAAGTTGATTCAATTAACTTTCACATATAAACACACATCAGAATGAGCTATTGCCCGTCATAGTAGAATAGGACATTCGGGATATGCCCTACCTTACTCAAATCATAAGGCGACTTCTTACTCCACTGTCGTGAGATTTTGGTCATCATAGTGGTATAGGACATTCGTGGTACGCCTACCTCACTCCAATCATCGACCGACTTCCGACACACCAAATTTTTCATTATTTTAACAACAACTTCCCAAGCACAGTAGTTACGTTTCACTTATCACATTCAAACCTAGGACATTCACAGTATGTCTTACTCTGATTCTAAATACAAACTATTATAATTCCCATGACACGTACATTAGCACCAAGCACGAATACTTATAAGATGATCAAATGTTACTAATCTAAATGGGTATGACTTTATAATTTATAGCTCGTCATTTAACATGGCTACGTGAATGTATGTCGGGTGAGACATCTGACCTACTAAACATACAGTATAAAGCATCAATGACTATAATATGCCACTGTTGGAAACCACAACAGTAGTAAGCCAAACAAAATATGAACTTGCTCGGAACAAAAACAAAAAATTTTAAAATCGGCTAGGGTTTATTTGTTTGTTATTTTTTGTTGTACCACACGGCTAGGGGCGGAAAATTTTTTGTTATTTTTTTTTGTACCACACGGCTAGGGTTTGTTTGTTTGTTTTTTTATCAAACCCTAATTTTTTTATAAAATCGGCATTTTTTTATAAAAAAAAAATTTATTTTTCGGAATAAAAATACAGCAGGATTTTAATAAAAATAAAATATTTAAAATATATATATATATATATATATATATATATATATATATATATATATATATATATATATATATATATATATATATATTATTTTATAAAATATAGGCCCCTTCTCCTTTCGGGTTCGCGGTTCGTGGTTCAAGGTTTGAAGATCGAAGACATGAAGACAACAAGATTGTAATTTATTTTTTTCCTAGGATAGATTAGATACAAAGTACCAACGATCCATTTCGGTGTTTAAATTTTCCATAATTTATTTTTATGTGTTTGATCATAAAATAGATATAAAATCGGAATTGCCATGACATGCATCATATCATAAATCCACTCCATGCATACATGTAGAATTTTAATTTTGGTAATTAAAATAGGCATGTATACAAATCTCGCGTAATTAGTTGAAATTTAATTAATACGTGGTAATTAATTAATTTAGTAACTAATTAAAGATCTCGAGGACGGGTTTGAAATCGTTAAGCCTTTTCGGTGTGTGTTCTCGGTGAACCGCCTTAAAAGCCCAAACGAGATCACGTTTTCGATTCGTAGTGTCTACGAGATTGAATGATGGTAAAAGAACAATAAATCTTGGATAAAAGCGGTTCACTTTATAGGTTGGGTGGTCAATCGAGCTTCGCTCGACCGACTTAACCCTCCTAGTGTGATGTATGCATCGGGGTCGGTAAGACTAAGCTCCACCGGCGAGCGGAGGTGATTCCTTCTTATCTCAATGGGGCTCTCTTGACCCGATTTCGTCCGGATCATCACATATGTTCCAACGAATAGGGCGGGTAGGCTTGCCTACGTTACCGACACCATTCGAATCCTTGATTTGATGTGCTTTTATGTTAACATCAAAAGGCGTGGTTGGTTAACCCACCACCACTTCCAAAATATTGAGTGGGAGCGGGGAGGCGACAGCTAACCCCACGGCCTCTACTATAGATACAAGTAAGTGAGAGAAGGGTGACGCCTCGTGGCGCTTTGACTTCGTCCCCTTACGGATGGTGTTCACCCCTATCAACATTCATGGCTTGGTCTCCGAAAGGTTAGGATGTCCGGGTACTCGTCGGGTCACTGACCTATCCTACGACGGCACACTCGGTGCGTACCTAAGAGATCTGATATAGTAGGTCACACTCATCAAGGGTATTCTTGATAATATCTAGGCTAAAAAAGGAAGGTAGTCAATGAATAAAGGGATGTTCGATTCTCGTGGGATGTTCGATTCTCACAAGTTATTCATTGATGAGATTGTCTCGATTTAACCTTCATCTCTTTGACCTACCCTACGGCGGCACTGAGATGCGAGGTTAAAACATTGGAATGGTAGAGTAGACTTAATTTTAGTTTACAATTCCTAAAATAAACTTATATAGTAGTGTTAAACTTGAATTAATATATGTTATTTTATTTTCAGCAAAAATGTCTGCTCAAATTTCTGCTTTACTGTCTGAAAAATTATCGGGAAACAACTTTAAGAAATGGAAGAGTAATCTAAACGTGGTACTCACATACGAGAATGTGCAACATGTACTCACTTCTGAATGCCCTACGGTGGCGATCCAAAACCCGGAAAAGTCGAGATCAAGCAAAGATAATCATTTGGATCGAGTCAGATAACCGGGCTCGTGGGATCATCCTGGCGGCAATGTCGGAGGTTATTAGGACCCAGATTGAAGAGTTTGAGACTGCACGAGATATCATGCATAAACTTACTTCGATGTTTGGATCACCTAGCAACCAAGCAAGACACGATGCCATCAGAATGGCTGTTAACACGAAATTGAAGAAAGGTCAAGCAGTGAATGGTCATGTTCTAAATATGATCAGTTACTTCAATGACGCCGGTATTCATGGATCGATGTGCGATGAAGTAACTAAAGTGTCGATGATTTTGGAATCATTGACTCTCGAGTTTATCCGTTCAAAACTCGAGATCGATGGGCAAACATGAGTTGACCATGACACAGATGCTTAATGAACTGACTATCTACGAGGGCCTACTATCGAAAGATAAGGTCCAAGTAGGGGATAAGAAAGCTGAAGCCAATATGGCCGAAGCTAAGCCATCAAACAAGCCTAAGGCCAAACCAAATAAGAAGAGTAGTGTTGCACCTGTGCCCAAGCAAATGAAGAAAAAGAAAGCCAAGAAAGTTGACGAGGCCAAGCCCAAGGGCAAGTGCTTTTACTGTAAGGAGGTAGGTGTTGAAATAGTGTCCTAAACCCAATCGGGTTAGACCGGATCCGACCGGGTCGGATCATTTCTACTATTTCTTTATGTTTATACATATATAAAATGGCTTTTCAGTTGTCATATATATGTTCTTTTAAAGAATCAATTATGAATTGTTATATGATAACGTCCTTAGTATTAAACTGTGATAGAGAAACCATGATACACGATTATGGTTGATGAGATCTCTAATCACTTTAATAAGTTTGATACTTAAAATGTCTCTAGGCTGATGTACTATTAAGCAGGGCATTGATAGTATGAAGCAAAGCTAGCACGTATTAGATGTCTTCTGTCTTTAAGGGCAGGGATAGATCTCGTCTATCGAAGTGTAGAGACACTTGGACTGTACGTGGACGTGTATTAGAGATTGCGTACGTTAGACTGACCCACTTACACGGATAAGTGTCACACTATGCGGCGGTTGTGTAATTATCCTTAAGACCGAGTCTTCATGGCATCACGGTGTCGATTGTCATGCTTTGACACTATTGAGGTTTCCCACAGCCACGGGGCGATCATGCGGTAGTGATTGGGTATGATACTGAAGCATGCGGGGTATACATGATTGGTTGTCCGGGAATCGCATATCCTATGATTGGGATCGAATATCGAAATGGCCTTCTTATAAGGAATGTCTTACTCTCGTGAAAATCTTTGCAAAGTGGGAGTAAGCGAGTTACCGAGAGAGCATGATATCAGATTATAAGATATGGTCGTTAATGTTTGACACTCGACGCACGCGACCGTATGGATATTATTACAAATGATAGGATTGTAAGTTACACGGTAACTGTTTCACATGAAAGGTAGTAGTCATTGCATTTGACTCTTCCGATGATTAAGGGTCACGGTGTGTTGCTAGACGCTATCCCGTGATTGTTAGGCATGAAGGGCATTTTCGTAATTTGCACTTTGTGTCTACGGCCAACATATTCGGAAGCCTATCGGGTCACACATAAGAACATCTAGCGGATTAAAATGTGGTTATAGATGATAACCAAATAAGGAAAGTTTATCTCGAGACTATAAAGGTTATAGTGGTAAATTAATATGATGGTATTTATTTATTATGAATAAATAAAATACGAGATATTAATAATATTATATTAATTAAAGAATATTCCGGATGCCAAATCTTTGGCTAAAGGTGGCGCAATTTTGGAGTGTATAAGATACACTTGGATTGTGCAATTTAATTAATGGTATTACCAAATATTAACACTTATGTGTGCGTGTGTGTGATAGTGCACTATGCATGCGCATGTATGTGTGATATATATAAATAGATTTATGTGTGTTATATATATGTGATATATACACATGTGTAAATTGATTTATGGTAATATAATAAAAGATAAATATTGTCAATATAAGATATTGACAATATCTTGGAAATATTCAATATAAGATATTGACAATATCCTAGATCTATTTAATATGAGATATTATAATAAATGAGATAAATCAATCAATTATATTTTCCTTATTTTGTTGGGAAAATGTTTTCTTCTCCTCCACAACTAGATATGGCGCCACTTCTACTATAAATAGGAGGTGGGTGTCAAGCTCTTTGGTACATCACAATTCCAAGAACTAACAGTTCTTGTGTAAAATAGAGAGCATCCTATAGAGAGTTGGAGAGAGGAGAAAAGGGCCGGTCTAGCAACCGGAGTTTTCCAATAGCAATCCATGATGGGATTCCGGCGGGCTGTTCGTGTGGACTAGCGGTAGAGGCCGAACACTTGGGCGGCTCTATGCAGAACTACTCTCCTTAGACGGTCAAAGCGTCGATCTTATAGATCAACCAAGGTAACCACCGTCTACTACTTGTTTGTTTATTGCTCAAACAAAGTCGATCCTGGTTAAAAGGAAATAAAATTTTAAATTCCGCTGCTTTCCCGCGTAGATTTCCGAACAGTAGGACATTGGAAACGCCATTGTCCGGAATATCTTCGTGATGTAAAAGATGGCAAGCCAAGGCTGTTACTGGGAATGATAAGAAAGGTAATTCGGAATTAATATTTTTGGAATCTTTTAATGTAGCTAAAGATGTGTCCACTTGGATACTTGATACTGGAGCTACTAACCATGTATGTTCTTCATTGCAGATTCTTAGTTCGTACGAGGAGCTGGAAGAGGGTTCTCAAGTAATGCGAGTAGGCACTAGGACGCTCATTCGGCTAAAGCGGTGGGAGATGTGGACTTACACTTTAATAATAGAATTTTACATTTAGAGAATGTTTATTTTATTCCGAATTTCAGGAGAAATTTAATTTCTCATTCTGCCTTAGTTGAACAATCATTTTATGTTTCAAATTTAAATGGTGAATTTGTTATTTCGAAGAATGGCTTTGAATTGTGTTCAACTACGAATGAAAACGGTTTATATTTTGTAAGACCACATAAAGCTCCCTATTTAATCTTGAAATGTTTAAAGCGCTGCTCATCAAAGATCTCGCTAAAAAGCGAGAAAAGTTTCTCAAGTAAAATAAGATAAAACATACTTGTGGCATCCGAGGCTCGGCCATATTTCCTTGGAAAGACTCAAAAGACTAGAAAAGGTTCATGCCTTAGGTGAGTCATCTGTTGACACACACTGGTATGCCTGTGAGTGTTGCCTGGAGGGAAAAATGACTAAGCGTCCCTTCTCATCAAAGGTTAATAGGGCCACGGGAACTCTAGAGTTAGTGCATTCAGACCTTTGTGGTCCGATGAACGTACAAGCTAGAGGTGATACGAGTACTTAGTGACTTTCATTGATGACTACTCGAGATTCGGTTATGTTTATCTACTGCATAGGAAGTCCGAGGCTTTTGGTAAGTTCAAGGAGTTCCAAGCAGAAGCCGAAAGGCAACTAGGCAAGTCATTGAAATGCCTTCGCTCGGATCGTGGAGGTGAGTATTTAGATCTCGAGTTCATTGACTACTTGGTGAAAAGGAATTTGTTTCCAACGTTCATCGCCTAGGACACCTCAGAAAACGGAGTTTACGAGAGGAGAAGCAGGACAATGATTAACATGGTTAGATCAATGATGAGCTACGCCTCACTACCTATATCCTTTTGAGGTTATGCTTTAGAAGCAGCGGTCTACATTTTGAATGCAGTACCGTCAAAGTCTATCGAAAAGACACCCGTAGAGATGTGGTCCGGACGTCGCAAAAGCATGCGTCACTTCCGCATATGGGGTTGTCCTGCACATGTGCTGATGGACAAGACTACCAAGCTACAATCGCGTACGAAAGTGTGTTTGTTTGTAGGCTATCCAAAAGGTACACGTGTTGGTCTATTTTATGATCCGGAAGATAACAAAGTGCTAGTCTCGACTAACGCTACATTTTTGGAGAAAAGTTATATGAAAGACCACAGACCTCGAAGCAAAATTGTACTAAAGGAATTACTCTCCGATGACGTTAGGCCTATTGTGGCTATTGATGTTCCTGTAAACAACACTACTAATACAACAGTCACTTCCGACATTCCTGTTCCACCTAGACGTACTGCGAGAGTGGTTCGGCCACCGGCTCGGTACGGCATGGATTTAGAGACGAACATAGTCGCCTCTGATGGGGTGGAAGATGATCCTCTGACCTATAAGAAGGCCAAATTGGATCACGATAAGGATAAATGGATTGACGCAATGAATCAAGAGATGGAGTCTATGTACTCTCACTTAGTCTGGAAACTTGTAGAACTTCCTCAGGGTGAAAGGCCCATTGGATGTAAATGGCTCTACAAGCGAAAGAGAGAGTAAATGGGAAGGTCGAAACCTTCAAAGCACGGTTTGGTAGCCAAAGGTTACACACATGCGAGAGGTATAGACTATAAGGAAACCTTCTCACCTGTGGCCATGATGAAAACCATCCGCATCCTCATTTCGATTCTTTGCATGTCCGGATTATGAAATCGGCAAATGGATGTTAAGACAAAGCGTTTCTAAACGGCTTTCTCGACAAGGAAATCTATATGCGACAACGGAAGGATTCATTGAAGAAGGTCGAGAGCACATGGTTTGCAAGTTGCTCAGATCCATTTATGGGTTAAAGCAAGCATCTCGTTCCTGGTATCATAGATTTGATCACACGATCAAGTCTTATGATTTCGAACAACACTTTGCTGAATCTTGTGTGTACAAGAAGGTTATCAAAGATAGTGTTGTATTTCTAGTGTTGTACGTTGATGACATACTCCTAATTGGCAACGATAAGGGGATGATGTTCGACGTGAAAAGTTGGTTGACCACGCAATTCCAAATGAAGGATTTAGGAGAAGCGAGTTATGTTCTAGGGATCCAAATTACAAGAGATCGCAAGAACAAGATGTTAGCTCTGTCCTAAGCAACTTATATAGATAAGGTGCTGGCACGCTTCAGTATGGAGAACACCAAGAAGGGTTTTCTACCAACCCGTCACGGCGTTTACCTCTCTAAGACTCAGGGGCCTCGAACTCCTGAAGAGACTGAAGCTATGGGAAGAGTGCCATATGCCTCGGCTGTTGGTAGTCTTATGTATGCTATGAGGTGTGCGAGACCTGATATTTGTTACGGCGATGGATTAGTCAGCCGTTTTCAGTCAAATCCACGGCAACCGCACTGGACAGCAGTAAAGAATCTCATCAAATATTTTAAGAGAACCAGAAATTATATGCTCGTCTATTCGAGTGGGAGTTTGGAGTTAGCGGGGTACACCGATTCTGACTTTCAGTCAGACAGAGAATGATTCTAAATCAACCTCTGGTTCAGTGTTTAAGCTTGGTGGCGGTGCAATAGAATGGAGAAGCCAAAAGCAATCCAGCACAGCCGATTCAACAATGAAAGCTGAGTTCATAGCGGCCTCCGAGGCAGCTAAGGAAGCAGTTTGGTTAAGAAAGTTTATCAGCGGATTAAGTGTTGTCCCGAATGCTGAAGATACTATTACTCTCTATTGTGATAACAATAGGGCCATTGCCAACTCTAGGGAACCTCTAAATCACAGTAAGTCGAAGCATATAAAGAGGAAATACTGGGTGATCAACGATTTTGTCGATAGAGGGGACGTTTCCGTCCGTAGAATCGCCTCCGCCGATAATCCTGCTAATCTATTCACCAAGACACTGTCGATTGAAGCTTTTAGTCGACACTTGGAGACTATAGGTATTAGAGACATGTCTCATTTTCTTTAGAGCAAGTGGGAGTGATATTTTGCTGTATTTTAAATAATAGGGTGTGCTCTAAAACAATTAATCACATGCTTTCGTGCAAGTGGGAGATTGTTAGGGGTAATGCCCGAAAGACAATTTTGTAATTGTTTTATTTAATAAATGAAATGATATTATTATTCATATTTATTATTCTCATATTCACCGATGTGACAATAGTATTTACACTCTGAGAAAACCCTAAAGTATATCGTTTATGTAATCACTTAACTCGAGTGTATGGGATATACACGGGAGGATTGAGTTAGTGAAGATGTACTTAAAATACAATTAGCCCGTAGTGAAGTTAATCGAGAGTATCGGGTCTCTCCTTTAACGTGCTATTAATGCGCCCAGAACATATTAGGTGTGATTGTCTTATCCGGACTTTCGGTTAAGAGAATCTAGTAGGGCATTTATATGTGATAGATATATCATATAGAAATTTGGACCGATTTGATTAGAATTCATGATATAATTCCGTAATCGGAAGTCTTATCGAATCAATCGATGATCATATTTATGGATATATCTTAATCTGAGGTGATCATGATCCAACCGCTTGAATCGGTATGAGGTTTGACTTGACGGTTAAGGATTACACCGAGTCCGTGATCCGAATTACCCCATCTTGGCATTGTCTTTGGAATGAGTGAGTAGTCCGTGTTATCACAGATACGGAATCCATTCCTTCCATTTATGGAAGTAGATAAACGATTCCCTTATTTGTTAATCCTAGAAAGCGATCGATAAATGCGAGTTCATATTACATCGATTAGCTACGGTGAGTTGTATGAATTAATTGATCACTAGGGGTTAATGGTAAATAAGGATAAGAGGTTCTAAAAGGGTTAGCGGTAACTTCACGATTTAGAATGAGCGATCTATGGAGGATTAATCCATATGTAATGATTATATCAATGGACGCTTATTATCATTCTCGTGAGGAGATAAATATAATCTCATAATCGGATAGGAGTGCGATCACGGGATTATGGTGGCATATTGTTGTGATTGATTTATCGAATATAATTATTCTGTTCGTAAGATAATTATTTATTTGATTTATCGGAGCCGCTGATTATTAGTCCATGTTCCCCGACGTGCCTCCAATATAGCATAGCTATTGTCGGACGTCGAATCCTAATAATATTAATTTAGTTCTTATTAGAATTTAATTGAAACGATATGTGAATTAATTGTTTAGTGGACTATTAAATTAGTTGGGCTAAATAATTAAATATGTGAAAAAGACATTTTTCATAATCTTGGCCCAATTTGTGTGTCATGGCCGAAATCTCAAACCCTAGGAGGGAAGGAGAATTTTCGGCCTCCACAGTGTCTTAGTAAGCAATAAATTGTTTTCTTGTGGATTAATAAGACATGTGCATAAAATATTTATTAGATGAATATTTTATGGTAAAAAATAAAGATAAAGATTATTCTAGATTTGTTCTAGAATATTTCTAGGATTATCTTTTATTTAATAGGATTATTATAATTGATTTTGTATTAATTGTTAAATCCTTGGAGGACAAGGATTACTCTCCTATATAAAGAGAGTTCTCCCAAGCCTAAAACACACACAAAAT
Organism: Gentiana macrophylla; assembly: GCA_026214975.1. Lineage (NCBI taxonomy): Eukaryota > Viridiplantae > Streptophyta > Magnoliopsida > Gentianales > Gentianaceae > Gentiana > Gentiana macrophylla. The sequence continues at coordinate 10,074,370 of CM047811.1, read as the reverse complement.
TTCGACTTCTATCTCTTAGAGAGAGTGAAGAAAAATTTCGGCCAAGGGGAAGTGAGGGAAAATCTTGGAGGTTTTCCGGGTAGCATATCGGGAGGATTCGAGACGAGGATTTCCTTCCACCGGGAGTTGCTCGGATCACACGTGCGGAAGATCGTGGTGCTCTTCACACCATCTTTTGTTCTTCCTATTGCGGTTCTTCTACTTGGATTTTGAGATCCAAGAGGTATGTTCTACAACCCCCTTGTAGAGTAGATCTAGCTATTTTATTACGTGTAAATTATAGATCTAGATCCTTAAATCGTTTCCGTTGCGGATGATATTACTAACACAAACAACAAGAGTCGTATAAGATACGATTGACAAAGAGTTGTCTACCAATTAGACTATTTTCGGCCCATTAGCCAAAGCAGGGGTTCGCGGTAGTTTAATGGGATCTTGGCCACTAAAGAATTTTTGAAAGATTCTTGAAAGTCAATTGAAAGTAGTTGACTAGTGGGAACAAAATCATAAACCAAAAGACCATTTTTGATTTTGCGTGTATAAACAACAACACTCTTTTATCTTTATTTAATGTTGTATTTTTTTATCAAACTATTATATCTATGTTTTTATTCTCGATTAGTAAAACCAAATTATGACTGTTACCTTTTGAGAAACGTTCTCAAGTATGGTTAAGTAATTTTAATCCTTTTAAAATAAACAACGACATGAGCAACCCCGTTATAGTAGTTAGATACAAAGAGACTACATATCTAATAGAGTGCTCAAAGTCTTTAATTATTAATGAAAAACGGAAGCTCGTGATATGATTAAATCACTTGAAATAAGTTTCAATGCATTAATCATGCAATGGATACGATCCAATATGATCATTCTGTCATACGACGACAATTGATTCAAACGTTGAATAAGAATGACCGCATCGAATTTTGGAAAGGTTGTTTTCAAAATTGTAAGATTTAAGTATTGACTTAATTCATTAATCATTGCTTAAAGGTTAATTAAATAGTCAATGTTTTGAATACGATTCAAAAGGTTAATAAACTATTTAATAAACTTTAGATTTTCTTTATGGAAAGAAATTAAAGACATAGCTCTTGTGATCTTTCTTTAGTCTTATGAAGAATACAATAAGAAATATTTTACAAGTGCTTAAAGGATTAAAAAGGAAAATTAGGGCATGTGCTTAAAATGAGAGATCTTATTGAAGTCTCTATTCCAGGCAAGTGTGTTGAGATAAATCTATCCAAGTTTAAGTCAACTCTTAGATATATGATATCTTACGAGTATGATTAAATTAGAAGGATTAAATACGGAATACACAAAGATACGGAAAAGTGAAGCAAACATTGCGACATTTTCGGTTTTGTATTCTGAGTCTAGTAAACTGATAAATGAGCTAAATAAATGTTATCATGTTCCGGTTCTTATAAAGAGCATATTTTCAGCTAGATGTTAGGATTTAATTCAATTGTAAGGAATAAATGTTATTCTGATAAAGTTGAACGTTCAACAAATCTAACATACCAGAACGATGTCACTGTATAGTCGATATAGGTGATGAAACCTCAACCAAGTGAAATAGTATGGCAATTATCCTTGATATTTGTCGACTCTCTGGAAGAGAAACGTATGATCAAATGTCATTCTGATGATGTCTGAACCACGTGATTATGAATCATGTGGGTAATAAGTATCTTATCTATAGAAGACTGAAATACCCTTTTAAGAAAAGGGTTACAAATTCTAGAAAACTGTCTGAAGCCTAAACATACCGATGTTTGTTGGCTTATGAAAATTAATGCCACAAATAACTTTTTGTTAATCTTTATGAATATTTTTAGAAATAGTCAAATGTACTCAGTGAAGTGCATAATTCGGAAAGCCTGAAAAGTTCAAGCTAGCATGAATATGAGATTGATAAACTACTTAGGAGTTAATCTTCGATGGGATTGAAGTAATTAATCCCTGAAGGGTGTTTCACGAGCTGTCTGAAATAGAATCAGATTCTCCCTTGAAGGATACAATCTTTGGGATACGCAATCAGATTGTTCCTAAAATAGAAACAACACTTTATACGGTAATGTTGTGACATAATCCATATAAAGTATCCCTTACCTGTTTCGGGATAGTGCCCTTATACAATACATATACTTAACCAAGTTCCAAATAATAAAGCTTGAATGAATTCCATATCAGATATGGAATCGATGACATCAGATCCATCTTAACCAATGATTTAGGGTTGTCATTCTTCTAGCAGCAGGCAATGTCTAAAAGGCTTTGAGCCTAGTATGACATGTGCAACTTTGTGGAATATCTTAGCAAGTATGCTAGATATTATTTACTTGTCCATGGAGCAAAATGTGTTTGTCTCCAAACATGCTGTCTTCTAGAGACAGTGTTTCTTCCAAGAGAAACAGTGGGAGTAAGTTGAAATCTCAAAAGAGTTTGAGAGCCACAAGGAGAGATTCAACCATAGGAATGTGAGCAGACGCCCATGGTGATGAGGTGTAGAATACTGCTCAGTGCACACAAGAGCTCTGTAAGTCTGTGGATAACCTCAAGCCTGAAAAGGCTGCTGTATGTTCATCTTGAAGAATGAATATCTCATGACTTATGAAGGAATATTTGAATGGAAAGATTGAGAGATATGGACAGGAGCCATAATATCTGAATTAGATTCCATCAGTGACAACCAGGTTGTGAACCTAGTCTGCATCTTTACAGAGGGAATGTCCACGAAAGGTCGACATGGATAGTAATATGATTACCATAAGGCTAAAGTGATGGCTGAAGGGTACGGGGTGTAAACCTTGTAATTATCTTTATGCTGCCACCAAAGCCCAGTTCTATTCAGACTATGCTTGTTATAACTTCGTATCATGGCTATATGATAGTGTTGAAGATGATGGGCAGACAACTCAATGTTCATAGACGATAACATGATATGTGAGCTCAGAGATCCATTTATGGACTCAAACAAGTTTCTTTAGACATTTTCTTTGTTTGATAATCAAAGGAGTTTGATTTAGTCAAAAGAAGGGATACGCCCAGTGTGCAAGATGGATAGTGAGAGTGTATTACGTTTTTTGAGTAAGGTATTGGAAATCTCTTTCGGGAATTATCACCCCATGTCACAGTAAATTAATGTTTGGTAGTTCAAGGTCTTTACGAAAGCACTTGGATTAGCAGTTCTTATTTTTGAAATAAGAATCTATAATGATAGATTTAACTGCTGTTAGTTTATAGTTTACCTATATAGATGTGATGCTAAAAGAGTTTAGCATAGATCGCGACATGGGATACTGCTAGCCGGTGTTCTCAAGATCTATCTATGTTAGGATGTTAGTCCTAAAGATAAGGTGAAAGATGATGCTTATGAAAGGTTTCCTTTGCTACCGCGATAGGAACCATCATAAAAGTAATGCCAGATGTTCATAGTCCACGAAGAGTCATGAGCAAGTATGAAAGTAAATATGGTGAATGTCGAGAATATTCTTAAATAATTTAAGGATGGTTTCCTAGTTTATTGAAACTTGGAATCAGATAAATATAGTTATACAAACGTATATCCTGAGTCTAATGAAAAAGAGTGGGAGCTACAGTCTGGGTTTGCAGTCACTTTGATTAAGTGATACAGTGAGATGGAAATGTTCTTGGCAATGGGTCACTGTAAATTCTACAACCAGGCCAAAAAACAGTAGTGCCTTGGAGGCGCAGCGGGAGTAGTACATGGATCTAGAAGGTTCATTCATGAACCTTGTACGGTTCTTCCATCTTTTCTATATAGCTGATATAAGTGGATTCATTACTTGAAGCAAGGACCAGGGTCTCGTCGGAGATTTATGTGTGTGTTGAGGCGGTTCCTTTGACTTGGTCACTTGAAGCATGGTATGAAGATAGTCCAAGTCCCCATGGATAGTGATCCGTTCATGGCTAGGGCTGGTTGGGGAGTATTACATGATATTCTTGTGTTTCAACTTGGTCTTATGTGTGCGAGTGATTGGTTTTAGGCCAAGTGAGAGATTGTTGAAATAGTATCCTAAACACAATCTGGTTGGACCGGATCCAACCGGGTCGGATCATTTCTTCTATTTCTTTATGATTATACATATATTAAATGGATTTTCGGTTGTCGTGTATTAGTTCTTTTAAAGAATCAATTATGAATTGTTATATGATAACGTCCTTAGTATTAAGCTGTAATAGAGAAACCATGATAGGCGATTATGGTTGATGAGATCTCTAATCACTTTAATAAATTTGATACTTAAATGTCTCTAGGTTTATGTACTATTAAACAAGGCATTGATTAGTACAAACAGGCTAGCACATATTAGACGTCTTCTGACTTTAAGGGCAGGGATAGATCTCGTCTATCGAAGTGTAGAGACACTGGGACTGTACGTGGACATGTATTAAAGAATGCGTACTTTAGACTGACCCACTTACACCGTTAAGTGTCACACTATGTGACAGTTGTGTAATTATCCTTAGGACCGGAGTCTACATGGCATCACGGTGTGGATTGTCATGCTTTGACACTATTGAGGATTCCCCTAGCCATGGGGCGATCATGCTGTAGTGATTGAGTGTGATACTGAAGCATGCGGAGTATACATGTTTGGTCATCCGGGAATCACGTACCCTATAAGTAGGGGAGAATATCCGAAAAGGCCTTCTTATAAGGAATGTCTTACTTTCGTGAATCTTTGCAACGTGGAAGTAAATGAGTTACTTCGAGAGAGCATGATATCCAGATTATGAGATACGGTCGTTGATGTTTGACACTCGACGAACGACAGATGGATATTGTTACAACGATAGGATTCTATTTACACAGTAACTGTTTCACATGAAATGTAGTAGTCATTGCAGTTGACTCTTCCGATGATTGCTGGTCATGGTGTGTTGCTAGACGCTATCCCGTGATCGGTAGGTATGAAGGGCATTTTTCGTAATTTGCACTTTGTGCCTACGGACAACATATTCGGAAGCCTATCGGGTCACACACATATGAACATCTAGTCGGAATAAAATGCGGTTATAACGATAACCAAATAACGAAAGTTTTATCTCTACTATAAAGTGTTATAGTGATAAATTAATATGGTGGGATTTATTTATTATGAATAAATTAAATAAATGATATTAATTATGTTGATTAATTAAATATACATATGATGTATATGTATGTCGAAAATATATGCATATTGATACACGTGTATTTTGAAAATTAATTAATCATTGCATTATATTAATTAAAGAATATTCCGGATGCCCAATCTTTGGCTAAAGGTGGCGCCAATAATAGGTGTATAAGATACACTTGGATTGTGCAATTTGATTAATAAGATTACCATAATATTAATATTGGATATTAATTGATTTTTGGAAAATAGATTTATGGTAATAAGATAAAGATATATTCAATATAAGATATTGTCAATATATATCTTGAAAAAATATTTAATATAAGATACTGAATATTAATGAGATAATTCAATCAAAGTTATTTTCCTTATATTATTAGAAAAAAGGTTTTCTTTATCATCAATCTACTAGAAGATATTCACAATCAGATTGGGATTGTCGTAGGGGCGCACCACACTCTATTTAAAGGAGGGGTTGGCTAGCTTTTTTGAACATCACAATTCCAAGAGACTAATAGTTTCTTGTGAAAAATAGAAAACTTATTTGAGAGAGATTTAGAGAGAAAAAAGGCCGGTCAGCAGCCACTTTTTTTCTAGTAGCAATCCATGATGGGATTCCGGCGAGCTGTTCGTGTGGATCACCGGTAGAGGCCGAACGCTTGGGCGGCTCCGTGCATCGCTACTCTCCTTAGACGGTCAAAGCATCGATGTTTTAAATCAAGCAAGGTATTCACCGTCTACTACTAATTTGTTTATTGCTTAAACGAAGTCGATCCTGGTTAAAAGAAAATAAATTTTGAATTATGATGCGTTCCCGTGTAAATTTCCTAACACGGTGCCAGCCGTGTTTCTCCTTTTGTGATGCTATAATAGTTAGCTTTTTAGGATTTGCCTTTATTTTGATTATATTTCTCTTTTGGAAAGGCGGATAGTTTTGCATGTGGGCTTTTTCGGTGTATTCTAGTCATCAAAGGCGTCTGCTGCCGGAATCTTTCCAGATCTGTGTCTCTTCCTTCTTTGGAGCTGGGTCGGCGGTGTGGGTGCGTCTAGACCCGGCCAAATGGACGAACCGGAACCGGAACCGGCGGTTTTAAACAGTACTGATTTGGGCCGGTTTGACGAACCGACGGTTTGAAAAACCGGCAGTTTACTGTTCAAAACCGACGGTTGCCGGTTTGTGCCGGTTCACGGTTTACCCAATTTGCTCCCCGTTCAGATCACGGTTCCGGCCACGGTTTTAAAAATTCATAATTTTTTTTTTCATTTTCATATAATACTTATTATTTCACTACAATAAAAAATTATTATTCTTTTCACGATAATTAATTACTAAAGTGAATGTAATATATATATTTTTATAAATAGTTTTCTATTCGGTTTTAAAAATAATATTAATATTGTGTTATTTTATTTATATGTAAATAATGTTATTTTGAAAAATTGTGATATATTTTTTCAACACATGTACCGGTAATTCGGTTGCCTACGTATCATTTATATGTAATCGTGTCGGAGGCACAACACATATAAAAAAATCAAAGCGAACGTAGTTCTTATTGTTTATTTTTTAGTCTATTTAGTTTTGCAATGTAACTGTTACGTAGAATAATCGACATCCATCATTTATTGTATTGTAATAAATTAATGTAATCGAAAATGGTCGTTATAATGAATGTTAAAAGTTAATCAATGTTATTTTTCTTTATTCTCTTAGAAATTCCTTTATTTAGTAAATGGTGTTGTTAATTAATGTGTAAAATATACCATAAAATGTTTTTTTTTATCTTTTCAAAAAAATATATTGTTTTATTATTATCAAAATACATAGTAATAAGAACATGTATATCGTACCATGTCTCATGATCTATATGTTATATAGTATAGTTTAAAAAATGTAAATGTGATTATAAAATAAATTATTTTTAGATTTATGAAATTATAAAATAAATTATATAAAACACATAAAACTTGAATAACAAATAAAATAGGTTCATGGAATAACAAATACACTTGAATAACAAATAAACTACATCATACTCTTTTATTCGTATAAAATAGGTTCATTGGGTCGTAAAGGTTGTCCAGTATCATATTGCGGTACCACTGATTCTCTCGGCAAAAGCGGTGATAAGAAATGGAAAGAAAATATAACCATCGCCTGCATGGCCCATAGCTATCTGGCCAATTCTTTCCATGATGTATTGGCCTACATCTATTAGCTCATTCGTAAGAAAAGCATACGCAAGGATGTACATATCAATGGTCGGTTCAGTGTGGTTTACAGTATCATGAAGGTGATAGGCAAGAAACAAAATCACCATCCGAACGACTTCAGGGGTCCATCTACGAGGGTAATGTTGACCGCTCCTTCTAACCATAGGTGCCCAAAGGCGAGTTGTAACGCCCCGTTCCCGGACACCGAGTCTTTATCCGGAAAAGGAACGTTCGGCACGTATAAAATAAAATTAAATTCACTTTATACGTAAGCCTCTAGTATGTCGTATCAAAAACAAGCAAACGGAAACAAAAGACTCGGGTATAAAATTTCCAAACATCCAAGAATAGAAACAACATCTAAAGGTGGAAATGTAACTTATTACATTCAAGGAGAAATACGAAATCCAAACGAAACACACGATAATCTCAAAAGAAACGTAACGATACTACAAGTCTCGAAAGACCAAAATTCTAAACAGTCTAATAAATGAATAACAAAATGAATAATGTAAAGTCTTCAATGAGGCGTCTTCAAACGTCATCATCGAACTCCTCCTCGTAAACAATATCTACCTGTTCGTCTTCTCATCCCCAAACACATAGAAAACATGCATTTGAGGTAAGTACAACATACTTAATAAAAAAGAGAAGCTATGATAATGATTCTGATTTATAAAGAAAAGATATTTAAAGGTTTAGTTGTTTATGTTTGACCGACTCAATCTAGGGTTCATCTCATGTCCATCAACATGAATTGACTATACGTTTCTACTTAACTTATCTATGTTACAACCGCACTCAAGGGCACTACGCGTATCCACTTTTGGGACACTCTTGGCAACATATTAGTGGATCACACCAATATCCACGGAGTCTAGAATAGGTAGGCTCCGATAGCACACTTACACCTCGGTGAAGTCCCTCCGTACTTAGGGTTTTTTTGACCTACAGAGTTCTTCCACCTTCAGAGGTAGCACACACATCGCGATATAGACTCGTGCCTATCCAAGAGAGACATGTTGTTTAATCTTTTACTAGTCAAGTACGTATTTTTATTAGAATGATTAACTAACCACCTAAGTGTTTTCAATTAATCTCCCTCACCTTGACTACTCTCTCCCTAGACCACTAAACATTAACAAGGCCTAGCAATTACACAGACATTGATGAATGCTAAATCATCAAAGCACAAGCCTATCATGCTCTTCCGACGGATCCGAACTTCAACTCCCTTCAAGAGTACATTCGGTGTTTTAACTGATCGAATCAGAAGTTCAATTCAGGCTTGTTTAAGTTTAAACAATGATATCATATCATAAACAAGGGTTTAAAACAATAATAATGTGATTATAAAACCCGAAACCAAACTAGAATGATAAAACCGTAAAAAACAAGGTAAAAGCAGGCGGACACCGTCGACCTCCTATATACGCCCGTCCAAATCGGCGCCCATCCACTAAACCCCAAACGCCCGCCTCGCCAAAAGCGGCTACATCTCCGAATCAAAAATCTCACCTCGAGGGCGCCCGTCGCTTTATGCAAACGCCCGTCGAGCTATTAGGGTTATAACGCGCGCGTCCGCTTATTGCGACGCTAAGGCGTCCGCTATATTGACGCCAGGGCGTCCGCCTCAATGGCGGCGTCGCTGAATTTTTCCCAAAAAGCTAAAATCTTCACAACTCGATTTCTGAATCGTTTCTAACCTAATTAACCTCGTTTTCAACACAGTAAAACGTAGAAAACATATCTAATTATCCCAAGATTACCTAGGATCCTTGATCAACGAAAAACACATCTTTTACTAACATCTACACGTCTCAAAAACATAATCTAAACATTACGAATCATAACCGAAATCATAGGAAGAGTTTCTTACCTAATTGCAGCCAAAAACCAGATTAAACAGCCACAAAAATCTGCAACACTTCTCAACAATCGATCCCCAAGCGTTGCCCTTCTCACAACGATCCCAAATCTCTCGTCACGATCAAAACGGTCAAGAAGCTGCTTGATTATTGTGAAAACTCTCCTAACATTTTTCTCTTCTCAAAATTGCGCAGAGAAGGAGATGAATGGCGATTTACGAATTTGTGTCTAGGTTATGGGATTATTGTGTGTAATTTTCCTTAAATACCAATTTCCCATAAATCCCTTTTCCTTAATTGTCCTTTAATTACCAAAATCAGAATAATCCCTTATATATATATATATATATATATATATATATATATATATATATATATATATATATATAAAATTAAAATATATATATACATACTCTTTTAAATACTTAACTCCCATAAAAGACAAGAAATAATAATATTTCGTTTCCGCAAAATGACACGTTTGCCCTTTCTCGAAAATCGGAATATTACATTCCTCCCCCCTTAAAAAGGAGTTTCGTCCTTGAAACTAGAACATACCTGGTAGATCCACGAACTCTTGGAATTCACTGATCATATCATCCTCAACTTCCCAAGTTGCCTCCTCGGGTGAATGATTGCTCCACTGAACCAGAACCAATGGGATCATCCGTCTCTTAATCATCTTTTCCTTCCTGTCCAAGATTTTGATCGGTCTCTCATCATAAGCAAGATTGTCTTGTAGAATTTCCGGATCATTCTTCGTCAGACACTTCTTCAACATCGAGACGTGAAAAACACTATGGACCCTTGACATCGATTCTGGTAACTTAAGCTTGTAGGCCAACGGTCCAATCCTTTCCAGAATTTCAAAAGGTCCAACATACCTTGGACTTAGCTTTCCCTTTTGCCCAAAGCGTTTCACTCCCTTCATCGGTGAAGCTCGTAGATACACTCTATCACCGACTTCAAACTCAAGAGGTCTTCTTCTAACGTCGCCCAACTTTTACTCGCTGTCTTGTCTTGCGCCTTGATTCTTCTTAACCAATGAACCCTTTCCTTAGCTTGTTCAACCATTTCGCCCCGTGATGTCTTTCCCCAACTTCATCCCAAAAGCAGCGGCGTTTCTACATCTTCTTCCATACAATGCTTTAAACGGTGGCATGCCTATACTTGCATGATAACTATTATTGTAGGAAAACTCTGCTACCGGTAGATAATCATCCCATGATCCACCTACTTCCAAAACACAAGCTCTTAGCATGTTCTCGAGTGTTTGGATGGTCCTCTCAGATTGTCCATCTGTCTGAGGATGAAACGCCGTACTCAAATCTAACTTGGTTCCAAAAGCTTCTTGTAAACTCTTCCAAAACCGACTGACGAATCGACTATCTCGATCCGAGACTATAGAGATAGAAACTCCGTGTAACTTCACTATATTATCCAAGTATAGTGTCTTCATCTTCTTCAAAGGCATATCAACCTTATACGGTAAGAAATGGGCTGATTTGGTCAATCTATCCACAATTACCCAAATCGCATCATATCCTCCTTTTGTCCTTGGTAAACCGGTGATGAAGTCCATCGTAATCTTATCCCATTTCCATTCAGGGATATCCAAGGGTTTAAGCATTCCTCCTGGTCTTCTATGCTCTGCTTTCACTTTCTGACAAATGTCACACTCTGCTACGAACTTGGCTATTTCTAATTTCATCAAAGGCCACCAAAACTTCTCCTTCAAGTCTCGGTACATCTTAGTAGCACCTGGATGAACTGCAAAAGCAATCCTATGTGCTTCTTCCAAAACTCTCTGTCTCAGGTCGCCAACATTAGGCACACACAAACGATCCTGGTACCAAAGGTTTCCATTCTTATCCAGGACATAACCCATCTGAGGCTTTCTCAGCAACTCGCTTCAAATCAACCAAAGTTGGGTCTTCATCTTGCTTCTCCCGAATATCATCCAAAGAACTCGGATCTTGCTAACATCGGCGCCACTGGCGCCGATCCTCAATCTGGTCAAACCTGTTGATTTCTAGCCCATCTAACCTTTATGCCACAACTTCAACGCTTGAAACTGCAAATACTGAGCATCTGCCACTACATTGGCTTTGCCTGGATGGTACTGAATATCCAAATCATAATCCTTTACTGAACTCTAACCATCTCCATTTGCCTCATGTTCAGATTCTCTTGTGTAAAGAAATACCTTAAACTCTTGTGATCGGTGAAGATCCTGGCCTTAACTCCGTACAAGTAATGCCTCCAAGTCTTTAACGCAAACACTACTGCTGCCAATTCAAGGTCATGTGTCGGGTAGTTCTTCTCATGCACCTTCAACTGCCTAGATGCATAAGCAATCACTTTCCCTCCTTGCATCAACACACAACCTAAACCCTGTCCCGAAGCATCCGTGTAGACATCATAGTTATCAAAAATCTCTGGAACTGCCAACACTGGGGCCGTGGTAAACCTATCCTTCAAGGTATGAAAAGCTGCATCACACTCACTTGTCCATTCGAACTTCAAATTCTTCTGCGTAAGCTTAGTGAGTGGAGTAGCTATCTTCGAAAAGTCTTGCACAAACTTCCTATAGTAGCCAGCCAAACCAAGAAAGCTCCTTACTTCTGAAACTGTAGTAGGTTTGGGCCAATTCTCAATTGCCTCAATCTTTGAGGGATCAACTTGAATGCCATCTCCAGAAATGACATGTCCCAAGAAACTGACTTGCTTCAACCAAAAGTCACACTTCGAAAACTTAGCAAATAACTGGTTCTCCTTCAAAGTTTCTAACACTATCCTTAAGTGTTCCTCATGTTCCTTCTCATCCTTAGAGTATACTAGGATGTCATCTATGAACACTATCACAAACTTATCCAAGTATGGCATGAAGACCCGCTGCATCAAATCCATAAATGCAGATGGAGCATTAGTGAGTCCAAAAGGCATAACCAAGAACTCATAGTGTCCATACCTCGTACTAAAAGCCGTCTTCGGTATATCTGCCACCTTGATCTTCAACTGATGTTATCCGGACCTAAGATCAATCTTAGAAAACACTTTCTTGCCTTGCAATTGGTTGAACAGATCATCTATCCTCGGCAAGGGATATTTATTCTTGTTGGTAAGGTTATTCAATGCTCTATAATCGATGCACATCCTCATGCTACCATCTTTCTTTTTCACGAACAAAACAGGGGCTCCCCAAGGTGAAGTACTAGGCTGAATTATGTTCCTCTCAAGCATATCCTTAAGTTGAGCTTTCAACTCCTTTAATTCAGCCGGTGCCATTCTATAGGGTGCCTTAGCAACTGGTGCCGCTCCCGGTATCAACTTGATCTCAAATTCTATCTCCCTATCCGGCATGTTTCCCGGTAACTCTTCCGGAAATACCTCAGGGTACTCTCTCACTACAGGAGTTTCTTCAAGCTTGGGCTTCACTTGTTCCACATCCACTGCATACAACAAGTAGCCTTCACAACCCTTCTGACAAGTTCTAATTGCCTTGACCGCTGAAATTATCGGATGTCGCTTCTTACTCGGCTTGTACACATTACCCTGATAAGTCTTGTCTGATTTCCCGGGTATCTTAAAAGTCACTTTCTTCTCTCGGCAATCTAGATGAACAAAATTGTCGGATAGCCAATCTATCCCAAGGATTACATCAAAATCTGAAAAGTCTAAAACAGTGAAATCACTCTTGCATCGATAAGATCCAACTCGAACTTCCACTTGAGGTATCATCCTAGTTACCTTTGTTACCTTCCCTAACGGTGTAGTTATTTCTAAAGTGCTCCTCAAAGGTTCCGAGGGTAAACTCAACTTCTTAGCTACCTTGGTCGACACAAAAGTGTTAGACGCTCCCGTATCAAACAAGGCTCTGACCACTAGATTATCTAACATTATCGCACCTAGGATGCATATTCATTCGTTTAAATAAATTTAAAGCATGAATAAACGTGCTATAAAAATATATTAATAGAATAAAATAGCAACGAGGTACCTGAGATAATATCGTCCTCTGGGTCTGCGTCCCTAGCATCAGCTGCAAAAACTCGGACTGGTCGGCTTGGGCCGCTTCTACCGTTTCCCTGGCCCGAATTGCCCTTGTTTCCTCTGTTTGGACACGCTCTAGAAAAGTGCCCAGGCTCTCCGCAAACGTAGCAACCATTAGTATTTTGCTTGCACTCCCCCGAATGATTTCTGTTGCACTTAGGACACATGGGTGCACTGTTTGGGGCCTTAGCTTCCATGGAAGCCGTTGTCTTCTTGACGTTCTGCTGCGGCGCTCCCCGATAATTTCCCTGACTAGTCCCAAAGTTCCGCTTGTTTCCAATGACAACTGTGGCCTTCTTCCTGAAGGTCTCAACCTCCAAGGCTTTATTCAGCAATTCCGCCATGTTCCTTGCTGTAAACCCCAACATGCCAGACTGAATCTCATAAGCCAATCCTTCTTTGTAAAGGGCCATCTTTCTTTCTTCCACTTTCATAAGCTCGGGATAGAACCGTCCCACTTGTTAAATCTATTGGTATACTGAGATACCGTCAAATGGTTACCCTGCTTGAGTTTCAAAAACTGACTCGCCTTGTCCGCTTGTACTGTTGCCGGGAAGTACTCATTGAAGAACATAGCTTTGAAAGCTTCCCAGTCTGTGACCTTGCCATTGCTACTCTGTATAGCATCTATCCAAGCTTCTGATGCGCCCAAAAGAAAACTAACTGCCAGTTGTGCCATCTCGGTCTCAGGCACATGAATGTTCCTGCATGCCTTCTCGAAGCTCTTTATCCATTCCTCGGCCTTTGAATGCTCGACGTTTCCATAGAAGTTCTCAACCCGATTCCTTCTCAATCTAGTATACCAATCCACAGCCGGTGCTTGCTCAAATGCTGGTCTCACGGGTGGGTAAACCGGAGGATAGCCGAAAGGTACTTTAACTGCATGCTCTTTGTTCTTGAGGTGTTTGGATTCACTTGAGGTTCAGGCTGAAAAGGGTAGTATCCCTGATGATAATTCTGGTAGTGCTGTGGGGTTGGCTGAGCTTTTTGAAAACCAAAAGGAGGATAACCAGTACCTTGCTGATGGTCGAACCGCGATGAAAGTGGTACGGTAGGTCGAGGGGTATGACCTGCAGAAGGTGGGTAGAAAGACTGATGCTGCTGGTGAAACACTAGCGGTGAGGGATGGCTCACTGGTGGAGGGTAAACACTGACTGGTGGAGGGTAAAAGGATTGCTGATGTGGCTGGTAGCTTACCAATGGCGGTACAAATCCTGCTGGAATATCGCTTACCAATGAGATCTGAGCTGAACTTCCCACGTGCCATCGTGGGGGTTGCTCCTGATGAGGTCTCGGTGACAAACCCTGCTGAGACCTTGGGGTGGGTGTCGCGGTACGAGGTGGTGGTGATAAACTCCATTGGGGTGGTGGAATCTGCCTCACAACACCGCCTCCTACGACCGGTGTTGGACTTTCCCGACGAACTCCCGAAGCCTCTGCACCAGCTCCAGTTCTCGTGAACACCATCCTGATGATCAAGGAAAACCAGAACGTTACTAAAAGATCTAGAGAAAACTTATTTTAAAAGAAAGGAAGCCTAAAAGACGCTTCTCTCTGATACCAACTGTAACGCCCCGTTCCCGGACACCGAGTCCTTATCCGGAAAAGGAACGTTCGGCACGTATAAAATAAAATTAAATTCACTTTATACGTAAGCCTCTACTATGTCGTATCAAAAACAAGCAAACGGAAGCAAAAGACTCGGGTATAAAATTTCCAAACATCCAAGAATAGAAACAACATCTAAAGGTGGAAATGTAACTTATTACATTCAAGGAGAAATACGAAATCCAAACGAAACGTACGATAATCTCAAAAAAAACCGTAACAATACTACAAGTCTCGAAAGACCAAAAGTCTAAACAGTCTAATAAATGAATAACAAAATGAATAATGTAAAGTCTTCAATGAGGCATCTTCAAACGTCATCATCGAACTCTTCCTCGTAGACAATATCTACCTGTTCGTCTTCTCATCCCCAAACACATAGAAAACATGCATTTGAGGTAAGTACAACGTACTTAATAAGAAAGAGAAGATATGATAACAGTTACAATTTAATAAGAAAAGATATTTAAAGGTTTAGTTGTTTATGTTTGACCGACTCAATCTAGGGTTCATCTCATGTCCATCAACATGAATTGACTATACGTTTCTACTTAACTTATCTATGTTACAACCGCACTCAAGGGCACTACGCGTATCCACTTTTGGGACACTCTTGGCAACATATTAGTGGATCACACCAATATCCACGGAGTCTAGAATAGGTAGGCTCCGATAGTACGCACACCTCAGTGAAGTCCCTCCGTACTTAGGGTTTTTTTGACCTACAGAGTTCTTCCACCTTCAGAGGTAGCACACACATTGCGATATAGACAGGTGCCTATCCAAGAGAGACATGTTGTTTAATCTTTTACTAGTCAAGTACGTATTTTTATTAGAATGATTAACTAACCACCTAAGTGTTTTCAATTAATCTCCCTCACCTTGACTACTCTCTCCCTAGACCAGGCCTAGCAATTACACAGACATTGATGAATGCTAATTCATCAAAGCACAAGCCTATCATGCTCTTCCGACGGATCCGAACTTCAACTCCCTTTAAGAGTACATTCGGTGTTTTAACTGAACGAATCAGAAGTTCAATTCAGGCTTGTTTAAGTTTAAACAATGATATCATATCATAAACAAGGGTTTAAAACAATAATAATGTGATTATAAAACCCGAAACCAAACTAGAATGATAAAACCGTAAAAAACAAGGTAAAACAGGCCAGACGCCCATTTGACCTCCTATGGACGCCCGTCTGCCAAAAACAACTACATCCTGAATAAAAAATCTCACCTCAGACGCCCGTCTGCCTTATGCAAACGCCCGTCTGAGCTACTAGGGTTGCGAACGCCCGTCCGCCTGGGTTTTTCCCAAAACGCTAAAATCTTCGCAACTCGATTTTTGAATCGTTTCTAACCTAATTAACCTCGTTTTCAACACAGTAAAACGTAGAAAACATATCTAATCATCCCAAGATTACCTAGGATCCTTGATCAACGAAAAACACATTTTTTACTAGCATCTACACGTCTCAAAAACATAATCTAAACTTGACAAATCATAACCGAAATCATAGGAAGAGTTTCTTACCTAATTGCAGCCAAAAACCAGATTAAACAGCCACGAAAATCTGCAACACTTCACAACAATCTGATCCCCAAGCGTTGCTCTTCTCACAACGATCCCAAATCTCTCGTCTGATCAGAAAATGGTCAAGAACTGCTTCAGTTATTGTGAAAACTCTCCTAACAATTTTCTCTTCTCAAAATTGCGCAGAGAAGGAGATGAAAAACGGATTTCTGAATTTGTGTCTAGGTTATGGGATTATTGTGTGTAATTTTCCTTAAATACCAATTTCCCATAAATCCCTTTTTCCTTAATTGTCCTTTAAT
Organism: Gentiana macrophylla; assembly: GCA_026214975.1. Lineage (NCBI taxonomy): Eukaryota > Viridiplantae > Streptophyta > Magnoliopsida > Gentianales > Gentianaceae > Gentiana > Gentiana macrophylla. The sequence continues at coordinate 10,057,632 of CM047811.1, read as the reverse complement.
TACCTAAATCGAATAATCCCTTAAATACACACACACACACACACACACACATATATATATATATATATATATATATATATATATATATATATATATATATATATATATATATTAAATACTTAACTCCCATAAAAGACAATAAATAATAATATTTCGTTTTTGCAAAATGACACATCTGCCCTTTCCTGAAAATCGGAATATTACACGAGTCTCACCAAAATGTCGTACCATGTTAGCATGCAATCTTTCAGTCCAATGGAACGGTGCGAAAAAATCAACTTTACGAGGGATATCTTCAAGTAAATAATACCGTTGATCCATCGCGGTGTGAATTGGACGCGTACACCACGCCATGTGAATTCTCTTGTTACATTTCCTGTTGTAGCAACAATTACCTAGAACTCTCGAACGATTGAACGATTCATCTCGTAACTGGGGTGGGGGTTAGTGACGAACCTATACCACCCTACACTTTCCACCAATTCCGTAATCTCAAAAGGTAGACTTTCCCATGCCAATCTCCGTTCACCAACAATAGCTCTACCCATCCAGTTTTCATGGTACTCGATAAATTGATCGTATGACGTGAATCGAGTCTCGTAAGGATGTTCGTCTCATGGCACACCACCGTCATCCTCATCGGTAATTATAGGGGCATGTGGATTATCCATTGTTAAATATTAAAAAATAATTATCCAACTATCTATTCAGAGTTTCAGACTATAAGAAGTACACGAATAAATCAGAACAACTTCAAATTTCGGATTACATATAACGGTTATAAAAAAATTAAATTAACTAACCAATTTTACTTATAACTAAAACCGAATTGAAGTAACGATTAGATCATAACAACTTCAAATTTCGGTCTAGTAAAGTAAATTTGATTATAAAATTGAATTTTTTTTACACTTGCAAAAAAATTAGTTGAATAAAATACAAAACCAAATTTACTTATAACTAAACCGTATTGAAATAACGATTAAATTAGAACAACTTCAAAAATCGGTATCGTAAAGTAAATTTGATTGTTGTTTTTAACAATTAAACAAACTTGATAATCAAAGAAATGAGTAGAAGATGTAAGAAATGAGTAGAAGACGTAAGAATTGAGAGAGATTGGTGTAGGATTTATGAAATGGAATGGGGTAGTATTTATAGGAATTTTTTTGGGGTGTTTGGGAGGAAAAAAAAGAGCCGTTGCATATTATAGCCGTTGGGCCGGTTCCGGTTCCGGTTTCAGTTCCGGTCCGGTTCCGGCCAGGCCGGTTCCAACCGGCGGTTCCGGTCCGGTTTCGATTCCAAATATCACAAACCGGCACCCAACCAGCCAACCGGCGGTTCCCCAAACCGGCGGTTCCAGAAACCGGCGGTTCCGGTTCCAACCGGCGGTTCCGGTTTGTGTTGGCAGGTCTAGGTACGTCATGATTCCGGTATATTATGGCCATCATTTGGTCTTTCGGGTGTATTCAGGTGCATCAGGGGTAAAATATTTGGATTTGGTAGCCAGTTGGTGGAGGGGAATAGCGATTTGGTTTGTGGCGGCGGCGATGGTGGTTTGCGGGCTGACTTTAATGACATCTTTTGGCGCTCTCAGGCTTTAGTTCTTGGTTATAGTGTTTGTTGTCTGTATTTAGCTATTGGACCGAATCGGTGCTCGTCGGTCACTACGGATGCTGCTGGTCGATGGTGGTTGGTTGTCTTTCCGGTGATCAATGTCTGTCTTATGATGGATACTTTCTATTTTTTTACCTTATCAAATCAAGATCTCTATAATGAGACAGTATATGGTTTAATGGGGGTTCACCCCTTGTTGTTTTTCTTTAGTTTTATTTTTATGGTTGTTTCTAGTAGTTGGCTGGAAATGTTCCAATGGTTGTCTGGCGTTGTACCAGCTGTTGTCCTGTTGTAGTTGTATCATTTTGTAAAGTTCATGTTAGAAAATGTGGCTTGTCCACTCATCTGATCTCACTGAGTACTAAGTCAGCAGACTACTCAAGCAGGCGGGAGCTATGCCCGCGCAGGCAACGCCGCGAGGGGCAAAGGTCGGTGAGCAATGTCGCGAGGCAATATCGTGAGGTTACGTCTGGTGGAGTCAGTTGAGTTGAGTTCACATCTGAGGTATTTTAGTCAATCAGCTAGTATTTAGTTATGGCGGCTAGGTCTAGGGTTTGGTGACTATAAATACAAGTCTGTTGCAGCCTAGAACAATTGCAGTTAACATTAGTAGTAGAAAAATCAATTGCTGATGCAATTGCAGAGTCTGTAAAATCTCTAGTGATAATATAATCTCTTCGTTTCTGCCCATGGACTAGTCGACATATTGCCGGAAACCACGTTAAATCATGTGTTATTGTTTCTTGAGTGATTTATTCTTTCTCATTTATTCTTGATTATTGTGATCCATTTTTCTATCCCTGACGGCCCTTCTATAACAAACTGATATCAGAGGTCAAGGTTATCATCAGGGAATCCGAAATCTGTTCGAGTGAGGTTGATTGTCACCAAGGTCGTAATTGACGCTAGGTTTTGGGATTAACGTTAGATTTCCGGCGAGATCAAGATGTCTGGGATAGATGTAGAGATTGATAAATTCATAGGAAGGAACAATTTCAATATTTGGCATATCAAGATTCGTGCTATGTTGAAGAAACTAGGGCTCTAGGCTCCATTGACAAAATTGGTAGATGCAGGAAACGCTGAGATGGCCAATCTAGAGGAGAAATCATATTCAATAATTTTGTTGTGCTTGTCTGATGATGTTATCGCTGAAGTTGCTGAAGAGGATTCAGCAGCAGAGCTGTGGCAGAAGCTTGAGAGTTTATATCTGACAAAGTCGTTGACCAACAAGTTTCTTATGAAGAAACGTCTGTTCAGATTAAAGATGCATGAAGGAATGCCTCTCAGAGATCATCTAGAAAAGCTGAACACAATATTGCTTGATTTGAGGAGTATTGGTGTTAAGATCGAAGATGAGGATGCAGCTCTAATTTTGTTAGTATCACTGCCATCATCATATGAGATTTTTGTGCAGTCTTTTATTGTTGGGAGAGACACAGTGTCATTGGAGGATGTTAGGGCATCTCTTCATAATAAAGAGCTAAGGCATAATGCAGCTGTCATAGGTACATACAATCGGGCTACTGGTTTAGTTGCTAGTAGCAGTTGCAAATGGAATGGAAATTCTGAAAAGAAGACATTCAAGAAAGGTGATTCCAAAGACCTTAATGCAAATATGGTCTGAATTTGAATCTGGAGTGTTGGCAAGTAGGTGGAGCTTGAGGTCCATACTAAGCTGAGTTTATAGAACTCTGTTGAGAACAGTCAACACTAATCTGGCACTTGGTTGTGCATCCGAACCTGAAGAATCAATAGCTGAATCTAGTGGAACCAAAATCTGAGGTCAGTTGAGTGAAGGTCAGCTGAGTAGAGTAGAGTGTTCAAAGTCTGGGAAGTCGGCTGAGTGAAGAGTCAAAAAGTCCTCTGTCGGCCAGGTGGTGTCTCTTTGAACTGTTGAACATGTCTGTGCTGGTTCTACATCTGTGTCTGGAAGCCTCAGCTGAGTGAAGTCAGCTGAGTATCTGGTGAACACGTCTGAGTTAGAGTCTCATCTGATCTGGGAGATTCTTGCTTGAGGTGGAGTTCTCATCTGGATTTAAGTCTCGTCTGGAGAAGTCTTACCTGGAGTTTGTTGTGTTCACATCTCGTCAGCTCAGAATTTGAATCTGAATCTGCAAATCTGTTTGGTTGAAGTTGAATCTGAAGAACTCAGTTGAGTGTGCTCAGCTGAGGTGATTACATCTGAATCTGGTAATCACATCTTGTATAGTGATCAAGTCTGAATTTGTTGATCACATATGTTCTTAACTCAATCAAGTTTGGATCTGTTAAGAGTAGAGGATCTCATCTAAATAAAAGGAGGTTCTCATCTGGAGTTAACTCTCACCTGGAAGAATCACACATGAAGCTGTTAAGTCTGAAGAAAGAGGAGGAATCTGGTACAATACATCTGGTATTGACGAATTCATCTGGTATAGTACATCTGGTTATACATCTGTTTGAATGAGAGTTCAAGTCAAGGTGGAGATTGTTAGAAAAGGTGACTTGTCCTCTCATCTGATCTGGCTGAGTACTAAGTCAGCAAAGTACTCAACAGGCGAGGGCTATGCATGCGAGGCAATGTCGCGAGGGGCTATGCCGCGAGGGCAAGGTCGGTGAGCAATGTCGCAGGACAATGTCGGTGAGTTATGTCAGTGGAGTCAATCGGTGAGTTCACATCTGGGGAATTTTAGTCAATCAACTAGTATTTAGTTATGGCGGCTAGGTCTAGGCTTTGGTGACTATAAATACAAGTCTGTAACATAGAACAATTGCAGTTAACATCAGTAGCAGAAGTACAGAAGCAATTGCTGATGCAATTGTAGAGTCTGTAAAATCTCTAGAGATAATATAATCTCCTCGTTTCTGCCCGTGGACTAGTCGGCATATTGCCGGAAACCACGTTAAATCATGTGTTATTATTTCTTGTATGATTTATTCTTGATTATTGCAATCCATTTTTTTTATCCCTAACGGTCCTGCTATATCAATTTAATTTATTTCTTTCGTTTTGAAAAAAAGATGGGTATCTTTAAATGGAGAAATAACTTTCAGCATATAAATTTCTGAATAATTTCTTACAGTCATACTAGTTTGATGTGATAATAAAATGTGTAAAATTTCACGAAAGCATCATATAAATAGAAAATACTCGGGAAACAGACTCTCCATGTGTAAGTCGCACCTGCCGGCGGTTGTGGCCACCATGACGTTTGTCCAAGCGGTTACTGCAACTGCAACAAACATTGAGCGGTTACTGCAACTGCAACAAACATTGGAAACGATCATTGTTGCGAACTAAAACATAAATTTATGAATTTTTATCTTACATATTTTGAACACAAACATCCAAACTAAGAATATAAAGATAAAGCTAAAGTATTATTCTTGACACAGAGTCAAACAAGCGAAAATAAACTAAGAGGAAATATTATTTTATGCTTGCTCTTCATAAAAGTCAACTTGCTCCTCGAATATTTACAAGAAACACCGTCAGTAGTCAGTGTACTTGCAGTCATTTATACGTACAACACCCAAAGTCGACTTACTTGCAGTCATGCTTATCCATTCATGCAATGGTACAACGCCATGATCGAAACCCATCATGGAGGTCGTGATGCAACGTGGGTAATATTCTGAAATATACACCCAACATGATTATCTAAGCCATGGTACTCTTATATTACATCGCGAGTATTATTGCTAGTAGAGTCTTTTTCATCTAGGTCTCAATAGACGGAATTAGTCTGGTAAAACAATCAAATCTATGTTCATAGAAAAGCATATATACGCACATAGTGGTACATCTATCTATTAATATGTTTCTAAAGATGTCTAAAATTAATTACCCATTGACCCACTCCAAACCCATTTATAGCCCGACCCAAACCCATTTTTTGTTTATTAATTCATGAAATTAATTATTTAAAAAAAGAAAACCAACCTTAACTTGACTTCCTAAAAAAAACAGTCACATTACATTACAAAATTTCCTCATAAATTTCCCATTAATCAATGCAATCCGTTTCAATGTATTTTGAATTTCAAATCAAAATCTCCCTAATCATTGCAGTCAATTTCGTGCATTTATTTTTAAAATTGCTCCAAAATTTTGATCGCAAGATCATATTGTTGAGTGCCGGTGATGGCAAAAAATATGAACCCCTGTGACCGGAGATAGACACATTGCCACATTCTCTGTCAGTGAATGATATCATGGGAGGTACAAATTTCAGAAGTTTTAGTTGTTAATTAATTTCTTTGGAATGATTGTAAGATTTCTATCAATTACAATTGCTCTCTTATGTTTAACATAATCATTATATATAGTCAAATAAATTATTACTAATTTTGTAGGTTATTGTGTTGCCTCTTAAGGGTTGAGACATTCATGGCACATGAAAAGGGGATCATGAGTCATCTTTTATCATAAACTTTATAATTTCATTGATTTGAGGAAAACTTACTCAAAAAAAGGTCTGATGAGTGATTAATATCTTTTCATATGGGATAATTGATGAGCGATTCCCCAGAAGCACATGGCTACGAATATTGATTCATGGCTACGAATATATATATATATATATATATACTAGTTGTATCCAGTGTGCGTTGCACACGTTCGTCGGCGTTTCGGTGTTGTTTGGTTTGGTCTCCGTAGGTGTTATATCAGCTGTATTATGTTCATTTGATGTTGTTCGCACACCACCTAAAAAAACGATTCAGCATCATTACGTAAACAAATACTCAATAGTGATATGCTGAAAAATAAGTGATATGGTACATCATAAATTTCTAAGAAGCATATACCATTTTGTTTGATTCAGAGCAGAGATGTGTATGACTCTATTGCTCCATCCTAAATTCCATTCGTCGACTATGCCATCATAATGGAGAAGCATGACAACAAATTTGGATGATAAAAATTGCAATATATTGGATAGAAATATCAGAAATCGGAAATACTTTACTAAAAGTGCTTGACCATCCAAACATGCTTTCTTTCTTACACTCTGCTGCACTATATCCATGGTCCCTGTAAAAATCACAAGAAACGATTGCAGGCTTTTGTTAAAATGATGTAATCCTTACTGATATATTGAGGTGAAAGGGTAAGAAAAGTTTAACTAAACACACAAGTGAACATAACAACACAATTTAGGAAATTATGTTAGTCAAGGAAGTCTAGTGAAGTACCTAAGTAGCAAAGTTTAGGAAATTACCTCATTTTCATGTTGTTTTAACAAGCTTTAATAGATTTGTAAGAATTTAGCTGCATACATGTATATTGTAGAATCCATACAAAGTGTCAAATTTAAAACAACGATTTCAATCATTATCATTGGATCACTACTTTCATTAACACCCATATGCATGTTAAATGGAGAACTTGATTGAAACACGTTATTAGACCCTCAAATAAAGACTAACTGGAAATCTAGCTTTTGCAACCGAATCGCGCCTGAATCATCATTTGTCAGGACTTTTCGGAGTAAGTTCCTTGGCTTGGACAGGTCATTTAGTACACGTTGCTATTCCTGGATCCAGGGGGGAGTCTGTTCGATGGAATAATTTCTTAGATATCTTACCACATCCCCAAGGGTTAGGTCCACTTTTTACAGGTCAGTGGAATCTTTATGCTCAAAACCCCAACTGCCCCGCAGTCTCCCAGTAGTTCGGGAGCGCGGACACCCGGTGTAGAATTTGACTATGATTCAGAGTAGCAATACTGTAAGGGAAAGGAAATTCTATCAAATCTGTACCTATTCCGAGGGAAGAAGGGCAAGAAGGGGGAGACAAAGACAATGACAAAATAACACATTCCGATTATTAGTTGAACGTGCTCATCTGGGAAATGTCAAAAAGAAAAGCTCAGACTCTCATTCTGACCTCTGAGGGTAGACAGAGTAATACTACTAAAAATTTACCTGTGAATATATCTCTTGGTATGCTTCACCTGGTAATGCATGAAGAGTGAAGAGCGCTTGCCCAAGGAAAACTGCATCCAAACCTGTTGGCCTATAACATAGTAGGAAGGAAAAAGTATGAACAAGCATTCACATAATTTAGTCATTAAAAACAACTATGGTATAGACAAGCTAACTTCTGCCGCAAAGATAATAATCAAGCCAAATCGGAAGATCACCTGTCCTCAAAGAGAAAACGTTGACCTCCTAATGTAGTGGGGAAAGCACTATAAGCAATAGTAGCCCTTCGATAGATCTGTTAACTTGAACAAAAACAATCAAAATAACAAAAACGAGCCAGACCGCTCAGCGTAAAATTTTTGTTTGCTTATAGCATAAAATTTTTCCTATTGGCCACGAGAAGTCGGAAAAATAAATTTTATGTGCAGAACTCCCATCCTTCCCCAGCCACAATTCATACATGATGGCATCCGAAAGATATGAATCAATCATTGCCTTCATTGATACCCATTCAGGGATACTCAGGACTTCAGAATCTAAAAATACAGAGAAGTACATACCCGAAAATAGCTGGCAAACGCACAAACGCAAATCATGATAGCAACTGCAGATCCACCGAAAGGAGGACAAATTAGAGATGGAATAAACAAAGACACGACAGCTGGTTCAATTCTACCAGAGCAATTATGAGAAACTATAAACTAACCAACAACTACAACAAACTGAAATCATAAAGAGTACCAAGAGATACTTCCGAGACGCAGAAAATAAAACCAAATGCACCGAAGTATACAACAGCCACTAAGAGCATACACGACAAACATAACATCGGCAAACCATTCGAAGTCCTTAGACAAAGATAATAACAACAGCAAATAGAGCATCCATTTCCAAACATATAATCTAACTTCTTGTAAATATGCATACATTCAATACGACGGAATGAGATGTAAAGCTGAAATTCTGAGGTATATACGAAATGAGCCAAGAAGAGTATGAGACAGAATCCTAGTCAAACGAACGGGAAACAAATAACCCAAGACTGAGATCACCCAAGAAACAATGTACCTAAAGAGCCTTGACAACAGGAGATCAGAAACCTAATTCATTACCAGAAAATTAAAAAATAAGCAACCAGTAAATCAAAAACTAACCATAAACGGCACCGAGAAGTACTCCGGAGACGCACACACTACAAACATTTACACATTAGCATACGACAGCCACGAAAACACTACACAACGAACAGAACAGTGTACAATCACTCAGAGCTAGTATACAAAGCTTATGATGAAAACCAAAAAAGCCTGCATTAACGAGACAGCGCAGAAAGTAGAAGAGGAATCGGACCGAAAACCGGATAAATTATGAAACAATGAATCCAAATTTGTCAAAACAAGATCAGGGACTGCATTTATCAACTTATATATTAGAGACTGCAATTATGAAAGCAGAAAGAGAATACATTACTGATAAACCACAGGGAGTATAGCAGAAATCGGACCGAAAGCTGGACAAACATAAGAAAAATGGAAGAAAAAACACATAGACGAAGTAACAACCTGCAAACAGAGCAACCGGAACACCTACCAAGAAAAAGACTACAAACAAAAACCACCACAAACATTGCAAGACAACAGAAGCAAGCTTCACCTGGGGAAATTGAAGGCCAAGGAAATGCAACCGCAGCCGAAAATACCTGAAGAAGACGGTCCGGAAATGCTGTGTGTAGGAGAAGACACCGAATAAATTGAAGCACTAACAAGGCATGGAAACCAGCACTTGGTCCTGAGAGACGGTGGTGGAGTTCAATTCATCAGAATAAGATTTCAGCCAAGAAACACTGTACCCAAAGAGTCTACACAACAGAAGATCAGAAACCTAATTAACTATCAAAAAATTAAAAACGAAGCAACAATTGAAGCAAAAACAAACCATAAAGAGCACCGATAATTCCTCCATAGATGCACAGACTACCAAAAATTGCACAGAAGCATACGACAGCCAAGAAAGAACATGCATTTCCGATAAACCACAGGAACTATATCAGAAATTGGACCGAAAACTGGACAACGATTGCAAGACAAAAGAAGCAAGCTTCATATGGAGAAATTGGAAACCAAGAAAGTAGCTAAACATAAGGTGACAAGAAAGGCTTGAAGAAAAGTGGCAGGAAAATAATGTACTTAGAGAAGAGTAATAATAGTACCTCATCTGTATCATCAATACTGCATATTGAGTGGCCAAAATAAACACTGTTACCACTGAACGTTGGATTTGCCACAATCATTTTTACAAAGTTACCATGAGTTTTCCCAGCAATCAGTTATGATGTTGGAGAATGCGTACGTACCATAGTTAAAACAACGGAAACTATAAAACTGAAGTGGATAGCTACAAAAATCACACCGAAAGAGTGGTAAGTTAGCTTCCGTGCATATAGTGCAGGACAATAACTCAGTGTTTCAGGCTACCAACTATTCGAAGATAAGTTTAATCGGTGTGTAAATTCTTGTCTAGCTATCCTTGAACATTAGGCACTTTGTTGCTATGTAAATATCTATCCACCTGGGAGAACATAAGGTGACAAGAAAGGCTTGAAGAAAAGTGGCAGGAGCATAAATAATGTACTTAGAGAAGAGTAATAATAGTACCTCATCTGTGTCATGAATACTGCATATTGAGCAGCCAAAATAAATACTGTTACCACTGAACATTGGATCTGTAAGAATCATTTTTGCAGGCGAGGAGACTACAGGGAAACCTCAGAAGCGAATCGGGGAAGGGAAGATACAAAATATACTACAGAAAAGACAGACGAAGCATAAGCAGCCTGAACAAGAAACTGTTTAGCCAGATCATAAGTGCAGAATCAAAAATAGGGGATGCTAAACTCTATGAAATATCTGTTGAAATAACAAGCAAACAAGACACAATGATAAATACTTCTAATATAATTCACAAATAGCATTAGGAGCACAGAAGAAACATTTTGGTAGAAGCGATAAATGCAGTCAAAAGTTTGAAATCAAGTACAACGTCTGGACATCAAAATGCACCGAGGATCGTGCAACTATGTAGCCCTGTGGCCATATATTATACAAATTATCTATTGTTCTTGATATTCACATACGATGTACATTTGATTACTTGGATTTTAGGACGCTTTTGGTTCAGCAGCATCTAAGATTCACCTAGTTTATATGCTACACAAAATATGCATTGGGTTTTTATGCTATACAAAACATGCACTTGGTCTATATGATACACCTAATGTTAGTCTAGGCTTGGTAATGTGTTCTGCTGCTAAATTTTTTTGTTCATGTCTGACTTTCAAAAGTGTTGTTGTTTTATGTCCTCTGATTTGACGCTTTGGTTTCATGTAGTGGAAGGGAATTCCAGCTTCACTTTCTTTGTTGGTATCCCTTGTTTTTTGCCCTCTGGTGTTCCAGTGCTTCTTTTTCCTTCTTGCTTCTCTGTGGTAATTTAGTTTTAATATTTATTTCAGTGCCTTTTTCGGTTGTAATATTGGTGCGTATGATATCTTGGTCTAGTAGTTTACCTGGAGTAGTTCCTATTTCTGTTGTGTCTTTGGTAGGTTCTAAGGTGCTTGTACTTGTGGAGTCTGCCTCTGTCCAGCAGTAGACTGTAAACCTTGTCCTTTGGTCTGCGTACTACCTATTTGATGGTTGTAGTTGTGCACTTATTTTTTTTTCTGTTTCATCTGGTTGTTTATTTCTGCTAGCAGCTGTTCTATCTCCTGGAGGGAAATGAGTTACTTTGTTAGGTGCATTTTGGTAATGTTACTAATGAATGTGCTTTGTGGTATGTGTGTGTTGTTTAGCATCTATGTTACTCTTGTCTGAATATGTGTACCTGGGGGTTCTTTGTGAGCAATTGTGTTTCTGTGTGCCCTAGCAGCTTCTCAGCATTTTGGTCATACATAGTAGCTGCAATGTTTTCTGTGCCTTCTTGCAGCTGGATTATTACTTTGCACCTATGTTTGGCAGCATTTTAGACTCCTGTTAGTTTCAATGTTCGTGAGTGATGATTAATATGTGAGGTACTTGCGTGTCTTACCTAGGGACTGCGATTTCATCGTTGTTGCACGCATTGCAGTGGGATTCTTCATTTGTCTTCTTTGTGGTGAGTGTGACCATTGTGGGACGATTGCGGTGAGTGGATTTCTGGTCAGATAATCTCGAGATTGTCACAACTCCTGTCATGTGTTGTGCCTGTGTATTTGGAAGTCAGCTTTACTATTCTTCGTAACCTAGTTTGTTGTGTATATGTTTTGTGTTCATAGTTGACCTTTGTAACTTATTACCTTGTGCTGAAGTTGTTGCGGTGGGTTTTCTTTGAGTTTTACTACTGTGTTCTTCTGTTGTGCGTTGTTTGGGTAATTGGTCATTGTAGGCGCCTGCTGGATCACATCCACGTTGTTTGTTACCCTGTGTATCATGGTACGTTATATTAGTGGATATTTAATGGCATGCATTCGTTAAGTGTTGTTGTTCTGTGAATTTTTCTTTTCCAGTTTCTTAGCGCATGCACCTGTGGTAGATCAGGATCTACTGTGATGTAGCAGAATGGAACGGTTGACAATGTTCCACCTGCATTAGTTGCGTTCAGTTATCATTGTTGTAAGTACTTTTTATCTGTGATGTATATTTATGAGTTTATTGTATGTACCTGAGAATTTAGCGACGGTAACTTTCCTGCACACAATGATGGGCATCTTGTGTCTGCTTTCGTATAGTTGTTGTCCTGTGTTGGCTATATAGTCTCCCCACATGGTTAGCATTGCTGTATTTAAACTGACAATAGTTCCAGAATGTGTAGGTTAGAAGATAGTAGTAATATTTCTAGTTAAGGTATCTGCTACTGTAAGTCTGAATATATGCAGGTATTAAAAGTTAGATACTTGTTTAAACATATGTAGCTTCTATTGTCATTCAAACCTATCTGCAGGTTTATGTATATTCAGTGTTCACAATTTTCTGCATATGGTTGAATGTAGTAATGGTATTTAGACATATGGAAGTTCTTTAGTTTACTCTATTCAATTGTTTACATTGCTAGTAACCTACTGCATTTATGTTGAAACTTCTTCTAACACCTATTGAAATTTATGAAGGTTTACTGTAATTTACTTCGATTTGTTGAAACTGCGATGTATTTAGACATGTGCACCTACGATGATTCTGAACCTCGGAACTTACTGTTCATCTACCAGTACTATTTCCTGTATTGGTGTAAGCTTCCCATTTGCAACGACATCCCGCGGTGTTTTAATGGCCACCATCACAACTATAATATCTGACAATGTTAAAAATACTGATTAGTTAGATCAATAGCAGCATAGTTAGGTAGTATATTTGCAGCATTATCTATGAACTTTACCTACTTGCTTTATATTGGTTGCTGGTAGTGTCTATGTGTCTGTGAATTGTATAGGATGTGTGATAGAGAACGTAGTCTATTGGATATTTAATTATGGAAAAGGGTTTGCCAGCGCTGCTGTGTGAATGTGTTAAATGTGATTTCGGATGTTAGGCAGGACTGTTATGCAACATGGGTTGGTAAAATGGATTTATATATGTATGTGTTATGTGGAAGTCTGCTTCTGTTAGCATTGACAGTGAATGGACAACCCTAGACATTGTATTATATACATTGGAATAGACACTATTTTACATTTTCCTACTAATATATACTTGTACAATTCTGAAAAAATAATAATGCTTCAACTTGTAATTATAATAGGTTAGGGTAGCATATGTAGGTATGAAAATAACAATTATTAGCTAAAGGCCTACTTAACCTTAACAAATTTAGTGCCTTTATTCTGTGTGCAGTGTTCAACGTATTTTGACTTGATCAAGATACTGCTGAATATTACCTCTGGGAATCTGTTGATGTGTTGGTTAATGTGTGTTTCCTGGTAAAGTTCATTAGATTTGTATATAGATATACGTACCTAGTGGTGTTTTGGTTCCTGCTAATGATGGTATGTCGCACAGTGGAAATGATTGTAGTGCTGGGTATGCAATCATTTCTGCTGGATCAGTTATCAGCCGTATGAATGTTGCAGTTGTGAAAACCCATTCGTGTGTCATTCCGGGAGACATGTACTGGAACGCTGGTTTGATTTGTTGCACCTGTTCTCCACCGATAGTATACGTACATGCGCGAGTCAATCTTGCGTCAATTTGGTCTATAGTTTCATCCCACATAATAGCTTCAACAGTGTTTCCCTGCTCATTTTCAATGCCCTTTTAGTTCAATAAAATCATACGTAGAGTGGAACATGAAATACTATTACCAGTTGTATTTGTAAATGTACCTTTGCATCTTGTAGAAGCAACTTCTCAGTTCGACGGCTGTTTGGACTGGTATGTACTTTGGTTTTATCAACAAGTATAACTTTTACTCTCCAGTTTCTGGTCGCGTGGGAGATCTCGTTGATGAACAGATTTTGCATATTTTGAGCCATATCTGCATAATAAGTTTATGAGCAACTTTGTACTTACATATGTTGACGTAATGTTATATAAATGTTGTTATTGCTGTGAATATATACACATGATGTTCTACAAGGTAATATTGATACTGGACTAAGGTTGAAGTTGTGCTTGTGCTCTTTGAATTATCTCCGGGAATACTATATTCTGTGTTTTCCTTTCGTCAGAATTATCTGCGAGTGTGGGCGGAGCTATAAGTACCTTTAGTGCATTGAAACTTCTGACTCTTGAGAAGGCAACGTAAAGTTGCCCGTGTGAGAAAACAGGCTCGCGTAGGTAAATGTCTGCACGATCTAATGTTTGTCCTTGGGCTTTATTAATTGTCATTGCATAACATAGTCTAATTCGGAATTGGTACCGCTTGAAGGCTACACCAAATCTTTCACTTTTGGAGGCCTGTAAAGGTATTTTGTGTAATAATGTGGTATGACCTGCATATGGTCCCATTCCAATTTCGGCCACATTAGTATTTGTGTTGAGTTCTTTGCATATCATTCGAGTTCCATTGCATAGGCCTTCGGTAGGACTAATATTTCTTAACAGCATTACTGGGGAGTTAACTTTCAACAGAAGTTGATGTGGAGGAAGGCTGCTAGGATTGAATGAATTTAGAAAATCCTCGTAGTCTCCTTGGTGCTGTGGATCAATGGTAACGTCGTTGCTGATGTACGTTGTAACTTCACCTTCGATTATTTCCAAAATGACATTGTTCATTTCATCAGCACAGCTATTTGTAGGAGCTAGTAGTGCTCTATTCATTAGTACGTTGTAGTTATTGCTGAGTAGATGTGTGTTCGGGTACACAAAGTCAATTAGCTGTTGTAGTGATTGTTGTTTATTAGTAAAAGGGATTGTTATGTGATTTGGTAGTACAATGTTTATGTTCTCGTCCTCTGGTTCTGCTCCGTTGCCTACATGGAGTAGATACTTGAGAAGAATGGGTCATCCATTGACCGCATATTCTGTGTTAGTCGTATTTGGGTGAACTAAGGCCATAATGGAGAGTGGAATAAGCTAGCATTGAGTTGCTCATCCCTAGTTCCTCGGGAAACTACAGGGAGGACCTGGCGGAAATCTCTCCCGAAGATTACGATCTTGTTTCCAAAGGGTAGATCAACCTCAGTTATGTCTTTCAGCATTTCAGCAAATGCTGCTACTGCCTCTCGGTGAGCCATCGGAGCTTCGTCCCAAATTATCAATTTTGCTTCCCTGATGATTTGCGCAGTTGCTGATTGCTTAGTAACATTTGCAATTTTATTGTCTTCATCATGCACCGGCAACCTAAAACGCGAATGTGTTGTTCTACCACCGGGTAGCATACAAGCGGCTACTCTGGAAGTAGCTGTGGCTAGTACTATGTGTCATTGGGACCTTAAGGTTTCCATGATCGCTTTGTACAGATAAGTTTCCCGGGTTCCTCCGGGACTATCAATAAAATAGGCCGAGGGTTCTCCTGCATTGACCTGAGCCATTATTGTGTCGTATGCTGTACGTTGTTCTTGATTAATCCGATCTACACCCATAATATCATTAATCGACACAGCTACATCTCTCTCGTAAGAAACTTCTTTGCTTACGCTGATTTTTTTGCACAAAAAATCGGCGTCAGGTCCTAGCTGGAAATCTGTTAACCTCTTCCCCACGTGTTGGAGATACTCAGATATATCATGTAATGTTCTTCATTTTATCTCATCATATTCGGGGCTGGATAATTCGTATTGCGTCCTATGGTTATCGGATAGGTGCTCTTGGTACTTTTCCCACAGTAGTATAGGATTTGATGGCGAACAAAACACAAGAATCGAGGCGAAGAGATGCCGTAATTGCTTAGGCATTTGATACAGAGTTGCTTCTTCTAAGCATTTGTCAAGATCAGAATCGGTGGACAACAAATCACGTGCTAATCCAGCCTCCCTGAAAGTTATGTGTAGGCGACCTTTGAATGTTAGCAGGTCAGCATAGGATTACGGTGCCCTTACATGGTTCAATAATAATCGTAGGTAGTATCGCTCGCCTTCGTTTGGTCCAGCAGATACTATGCGACCAATTACTCTTCCTTTCTTTCTTACACTCCAGAAGCATTTTCCATAATCCCAGACGAAATGCTTTGGGAAATCTTTGTACAAAAGCTGTAGAGATCTGGCGGTGTCGTCGTAGTGGTTCATGTAGAAAAATTGAGTCAACATGGTTTTCGATACGAAGGTGTTTGAAAATAAGGAGTTCAAATCTTGATTAACTGGGAAAGAAACATAGTTGTTATTGGGTAAATGCAGTTGCAATGCTATTACAGCTGGTTGCATCTCGAAGAGATCAAAGGAATACATATGCCACGCAGCTTCGGGTGGCCCAACCCAGCGTCCACGTTGATATTCTTCAATTTCATTCTCCACATTTGCAACACACATTCGGAAAGCAACTTTGTCAGGTCCTTTGTAAATGTACTTATATATGTACTTTACTAATTTGATTGTGGAGAAAATCTCAACGTTGATGTGGCAATTGTACCTTTGAAGCAAATAAGGATTGTAAGGCACAATCCAACGGTTATCAATCATACAACGACGTATTGTGGCTGTTAAACCATTGTTTCGACGTCTATATTGAGGGTAACTATCAGATCCATGTGTCGTGGCCTCTTGGAATTTCCAAGGGTATCTATTCTTGCATTTACGGTTCTGCATACATGGACTTTGTGGATTGCATGAGCCACAAGGCCCATGGATCATATGATTCAGCACAAGGTTATGTAACTCAGGATTCAGTATCGGATCTGGTAATTCTACGCTTATGTAATGATCATATGCCTCTGAATTCAATGGCTTAGATTCTCGGACCATTATTAGAAGAAGATGCGTGTGAGGCAAACCACGCTTCTGGAATTCGATAGAGTACACGCACGCATCTGGGTTTCCAAAGATTTTATCTTGGAGAAGATCTTTCTTCAATAGTTGAAGTTTTGATTTAAAAACTCGGCTAAGCAAATCTGGCCTATTTTGCAGCTGTTCGTTCGGCAGAAGATACTTCGTGATTTCGGACCATGCAGGATTACAGGTCATTGTAAGAAAGAAGTCTGGTTTACCAAACTGTTGTACTAATGCCATGGCATCCATGTATCTTTTTCTCATGTCTCTTGGACCCCCCACAAAGGACGGTGGAAGTATAAATTTCTTCCCTACGTTAGATCCGAGGGTATTTCCAGAAGCAATACTATCTATTAATCCTTGTAGGCAATCAGTCCTAATTTCACTCTGTTGTTTATAGTAGTAATCTAACCGTGAGGTTTCTATCTTTACAAACATGTCAACGATGTATTGCTGGAAAAGTCTTCCGGTGTGCAATAACATTGACCTGTCACTCTTGCGTATCTGCATTTTGCAGCAATAGTATTGCCTGCACGATACAACGTTGCGCTTGCGTACATCAGCTTCAATAGCTGCACAACCGATAAGGGGAAAGTATTTCCGAACAATATAAGCAGAAATTGCGACGGATTCATGTGAGAGAGTTTCTACCTCGTTCTTCTTCAAAGATCAGCTGCTCAGCAGCGGTGAAATTTTTCGGTAGTAGAGGTAGAGCCATTGTGCAACAACGTTTCTTCTTATGCATATTGGGGGGAAGCTTTTCGATACCATGATTCCAGCCTACCTCACCATGTGTGTGAAGCAAAGGGTACTGAAGTTAATCATAGCACCCAAAGTTATGGCATATTTTGTAAGGAGTTGTATTTGCGGAATAGATTTGAATGTGACATTGCGGGTTAAGAGTTGCCTCGTCATCAACGCAGATAATACCTGCAACATCACGGCAGCTGGGTTCATTGAATACCCGTTGATCAAGCTTAGGATTATTGACGATATATATTTGACATCTATCTACCGAATCCAGATGCCTTAGTTGTCGTAGAAACACAGCATAAGGATTATGAGAGAGAATCTGAGTCAACTTGAACATAATATCTCGAGAAAAACGGTCGGATACTTTTAAACGTTCCTCAAGCTCAGCTTGAGAATCATAGAAGTATAACTGTATACCAGTAGGTAATTCAGACATTGGTTTTAGTGGATTTAGGAAATGGTGCACTTTTCCTTGCACCTTGAAGATGTATATACCTTGCGGATTTTTCAGCAAATCATTGTCTTTCCGAGCAGAGAAAGTAGTAAAAGCGAGATTGTTATTGTAGGTTCTTACGTACTTTTGAAAAGCAATCGATTCAGGATCACTGCCGGTAAATAAATCAAATAATGCGTGAGGCATATCTGTGATTGCTAACCTAATTTCTCCTTCAGAGCAACAGAAGCAAGCTGGTTCATGGAAAAATGGATAGCACCACAGTATGAACAGTCAGGAGCCTCAGGTAATGTAGAAGTGGTAGACTCAGGTTCTGAAGAAACAGAGCTGTAGCATGCATAACGTGCACGTAACTCAGTTCTTGCATTGACAGAAGGATAGAAATCAGGATTGACATATGCTCTACGGCAAAGTCTTTCACGTATCAACAGATTAGCGGAATTGCGAGATGCATTAGGCACCTCAGCAACATTACTTGCGGATGCAACCGAAGTACCAGGTGCCGTAAGAGTACTCTGGATACTCCTTCGAGCTGCATACTGAGAACGTCGACGCCTAAGGAATGAATCCTTCTCAGTCTGACTCATAGACGCATATGCATTCCGTCTTTTTTCATTTTGAGACTTATGTTTTTCACTGTCCATGGGGTAACAAAACGAAGGGGAAATGAAGGTTGGAAACTAATTCGAAGCAACAGCACTGCTGTAAGTGTTACAGGCACTGACATGAACAGAGCAGCTACACAAGAAGATAAGACATTCTATACTAAATGCAGATATATGGAGTAACCAACAACTGTGTCTACAGATGTACCTAGTGGGTAGAATCTCATTTTGCATGAGAATACAACGCTCAGAGACAGAAGTACTGCAGCTGCAGACAACAAGCACAATAAGGTACAGTAGCGAATGTACTACCAAGCGCATATAGCCTAGTCAACTAAGCATCACGAAACGAAGGCATCGGAAGAATCCCTAATAAGGTTTCCAAAAATACCTGTGTTAACAACTATAGGAAGCAAATAATGTTGGGGGCAACTATTACCTATAGTTTAGATTCTATGGTATTTATTATAAGAGCCTAGAATCCTAGGACATCAAACGCTGCAAAAATGAACGTGAGCAAACTAAATAACTTTCGAGGTCAAACAAGAAACACAAATACTGAAAATCCTAAACACTGTAGGATTATATTTCAGAACAACTACCAAAAATGAAGGCAGCAACTCATAATACATTGCCATAAAACCAGAAATATTATCGAACCGAGACAATGAAACATATACACCACAAGTGTATTTGGGGAATGAAAGGGCAGCGTAGGAAAATATACATAAGAAATACAGTATTGGCAAAACATTCGAAGACCGTACAGAGGGCTATCAATAACAGCCACATGAACATACGTTTCTACACATATAATCTAAAGTTTCTTGGACGTGCAGTTGCTACGTAGAACATAAGTTAATGGTAAAAGGAACCCAAAAGGAAACAACAGATAATGTGTGAAATTAAGGTACCATAGAAATAATCCCCGACTAATCCCCGACAGCTATTTCTCTCGCAAGTGACAATGCAGCCTAGAAGATTTACTGTTCAACAGAGAACATGGAAACTAAAAGTGTAAAAACAGAGAGAAGTACATACCTGAAAACAGCCTGCAAATCCAGAAACGCAAATGACGATAGCAACTGCATATCCATCGAGAGGAGGAGAAATTAGAGATGGAATTAACAAATTTATTTTTCCATAATGCTCAACACCTACAGCCTAAAAACAATGATAGAGAATCGTAATCGACCGAAGAGGGAAAAAAAAATACTCATAACAACCACGAAACACCATAGCTAAAGAAGCTCACCACCGTAAGTTAAAAAACCAAAGTAATTATCAAAAGCTATCAACTAAGCAAAAAGTACAGCAAACTGAAATCATAACGAGTACCAAGAGATAATTCCGAGACACATTAAATACAACGAAATGGAACGAGGTATACAACAGCCACTAACACCATACACAAGAAACAGAACATTGGCAAATTTTTCGGAGTACTTACAAATAGATAGTAACAACAGCAGATAGAGCATGTATTTGCAAACATATAATCAAAGTTCTCGTAAATATGAAAACAGTGAATACGATGAAGGTGAATGACAGAGAAGGAGAAATTAGAGATGAAATAAACAACTCTGGAGATCAAATCTGCTCACCATAAAAAAAAGCACGACAACAGAGCCGCTACGGTATCCCAATACTTTACATCTAAAAACAAGAGTCCGAGGTATAAACGAAATGAGGCCAGAAGAGTATGACACGGAAACGAGCGGAAAACAAATAACCTAAGGCTCAGATCAGCCAAGAAACAACATACCCAAAGTGTCTACACAACAGAACATCAGAAACCAAATTAAGTACCAGAAAATAAAAAAACGAAGCAACAATTGAAGCAAAAACAAACCATAAAGAGCACTGACATTTTCTCCACAGACGCACACACTACAAAAAATTGTACAGAAGCATACGACAGCCAAGAAAAAACTAAACAACACTAATAATCAAAACAAAAAAGAGCTTGCATTTCCGATACAACACAGAAAGTATAAAAAGAATTCGATCGAAAGCAAGAGAAATTATGAAACAATGAATCCAATTTTGGCAAACAAACATCAGAGACTGCAATTATCAAACTATATACCACAGTCTGCAATAATCAAAGCAAAAAGAACATGGATTTCCAATAAACCACATGAACTGTAGCAGAAATTGGATCCAAAACTGGACAACTATTACAAGACAAAAGAAGCAAGCTTCACCTGGAAAAATTGGAAACAAAGACAATGCAACCATAGCCGAATTTGATGAATACAGGAGAAGAGAGTGAATAAATGGATGCAGTAACAAGCCATGGAGAACAATCATTGGTTCTGAGGGACGGTGGTGGAGGTGAAAGAGAGAAAGAATGTGATGAGAACGGTGGTGGATTTCAGATAAATAAAGAATTGGAAAATAATCAGACCTATTTACCCAAAAAAGGGGAAAAAAGGAAAACGCAAAACGACAAAAAACAACGTCCAAGGATGTAAATATATTAAGTACCTCAATGATATGATATATATATATATATATATATATAAACGAAATTATATAATTTTAGATAAAGACCAATAAAAATGGTGATGAAATTACAATGGAACAACAATACAATAATAATCCAAACGATAAGTCTTTATCTAAAATTATATAATGTCGTTTCTCTCTCTCTCTCTCTCTCTCTCTCTCTCTCTCTCTCTCTCTCTCTCTCTCTCTATATATATATATATATATATATATATATATATATATATATATATATATATATCACTAACGGGTTGAAAATCACATATGTTTTTTTAATAGAAATACTCTGCCAATTTATCGACTATTGTGCTCGCCACTTACATTTTCAGTCCAACCACCACAATTTTTTTTATCACCGCCGTGCAACACCGGCATACACCCATATACATAGCCAGATATCTATCTACAAACCACCGCTATTATCATCGTGATAATTCCGAAATTATCACCAACGATTTCACAGCATTGTCACTAAATTTTTAGGGGCTAATGGGTAGAGATTTTTTTTCTCAAAATATTATTTTTCAAAAGGAAGTTGACAAGGAATTTTTCAGTAGGGTCGGGGCTGGGGTTGGATGGGTTACTTGATTTTTTTGAAAGGAGACTTTGCCTTCTTATTATAATTTTTAATTGAGAATGTGATAAAAAAACAAAAAAAAAAAAAAAAAAAAAAATTTGAGAATGTGATACTGTAGATTTGTAATTAAAGGTTTTTGAGTCATTATCACTCTTTTTAGAGAAAATAAAATGCATGGAAGGTTCGGCCTTAGCACATAGGGGGTTGGTAATCCCGACTCCCGAAACAGCTATTAATGTCCCTTATTACATAACTAATATCACATTATACCTTTTCCCAAACCTTATAAGCAATAACAACGGAATTAGGCAAGCTGTTTCTTTCAAAAGACATCCTTTCACGATAATCGTTCCGTCGTTGCAGTTGATCAACCTAATGCGGATCAAGACATCCAAGAGCAGTAATTGTTGTATCACCTGCATTTTCATGATAAGTTGATCCATCTTTTCGTTTTCTAGAGGATTTAGGTTTTCGTTCTTATTAAAGTTAAAGGTTTTAATCGTAGATTCTTTTTTTTCCTTAGTGATCTTTCGTATCATGCCGTTTTCTGAATCTGTATCACAGTTGGAATCTGTTAGAGATAAAAATTATATAATTGAATGGCTAGGTTAATTTTATGAATTTAATTGATTCATTTTCTGCACTTAATTACATGCAATTAATAAATTATGTGCACGATTTTTTAGTTAATTTACTGGAGAAGGTTAAGGAATATGTAGGAATTCTGGGACATGGACTATCGAGGCTGCAGGGTGGTTGCCGACCATTCTGCCCTGATAACGCAACATCAGTACACCCTGTTTTCAATTTTTACGTAGAACACACTACATGATCATATATGGTCCAATCAACATTTGTTTTTTGCGGTATATTAATTATTATTTTATTCTATTTTAAGGCATGTAGGAAATTAGATGTCTATTAAGATCATATGCATTACTTATGTCAATGGGTCCTGGTTAGGTATTGACATACCCTTATTTTGTTTTTGAGTTCTCAAGATTCCTCCACATCCAAGATGTGTCCCGTGCCTGGTGGTCAATTATAAATCGGGTGGGTGTTGTGCCGGTATTCAGGAACCCACCGGCGCGCGAGTCAAAATAAATGGCATGCCGGTTAGCTTTATATTTCCCTTTGTGGGCATGACAACTGTGTAACACCGTAAAATCGTCTTTCTATAGCTTTCACGTAGGGACACTATTATCTCATTTATTGCACTTTTAATTAATTTATTTCATATAATGGGAATTAACATTGATTATTATTATTAGAAACAAAAGTGGTTTCCCAAACTATGCAATAGTATGTTAGGATGCGTTGAATCGTGTCATCTCCGAATTCCCAGTCCCAATAACATATGTCATATTTAATTATGGTAATTATTAACATGTACTTTGAAGTATACCCGAATTAAAAGATAACTACTGCCTCCGTCCAAAAATACAAGTCACTCTACCTCTTTTTGATTGTCCTAAATTATAAGTCATTCTACATTACCAATGAAGCATTTATTACTATTTTATCTATCTTACCCCTAATTTATTAACAATCTTACTATTTTTCAATACTTTATAACCATTTCATTAATGATAGTCAAAGGATATTTTAGTCATTTCTACTTGAAATTTATTTGATTCAACCACTTTCTTAATCTGTGTGAAACCTCCAAAACGACTTATATTTTGGGACGGAAGTAGTATGAGTGTATTTCTTAGAAACTATAATGGTTTCGTTTTAATTATATTTCTTTACTAGGTTGTCGTGATCACCCCTCACTTACATTTTCAGATGACGAATATGTAGAATCCGAGGAGACAGGAGAAAAGTTGTTGGAAGAGAATTATTATGCCTCATAATTATCTCGTTCGAGGAGTTTCTTTACTTTTCAGATTAATACATTGTACATTATTTTATTTTATTTCTTGGGTTGCGCACCCGCAGTATGGTCGACATTCAAGCCTTTCTACTTTCGTTCCTTTGAATAATTTGTAATTATTTCGTTGTATTCCTTTATGTTAGTGGATTTGAAGTATGAATAATTTTTGGGATATGTTATGGCACTTTTTGGATTATTATTTTGTCATTTCGGAATAGTAGATATAACTATAACATGAGATGGAATTTCGAGATTTTGGCCTATCGACGGCGAGGCCTGGACACCGCATTTGCGGCAGTGTTGGGTTCTGGGTTCTTGACATTGTTGCATCCATTCAATTTTGAGTCGGGTCAATTATTTATGTTTTTTTTTAAAAGAATTATTTCTATTACTAAATGCATGTTTTGTTTTCCGCACATTCTGATATTTTAAACTCTTTTAACTTCTACTCATTGAATGGTACGACTGTTATGTGGCTTATGTATGTATTTGATAATTAGATTTGCACTTGCTAGAGCGACATATGACAATTTTACACTGCCTATGATTTGAGTCGTTACTAAGAAATACTAAGTAATTTCGGTGTATGATTGATAGATTGTCATTTTTGCAACAAAAAGTAATGGACTTTTCAAGAATGTTATAGTTTTTATTTATTTATTTATTCTCGTATAAATATTATAGATTTTTGTTCAGAAGGACAAAATTATTAAAAAAATCGGGATAGAAGGAAACTGTAATTTAATAAGCGACAAAAGTAATAATTATGAAGAACAAAAGAATAAATGTGGAATAGAGTAAATATGTAAGAATAATTGTAAACACAAAGAACATTAACACGTGAAGAATAATTTTAAAGAATAATTGTCTTTTTGTCTTTATAATCATTAAATTTTACTTTTGTCCTTCCGCACTCTATTTATTAATTTTTTTCTTTGCGCTTGGCTTCCCCTAAATATTATTATCTATGAAAATAATGTTATTGGTGATAGCGACTTTAATATATTTGGCAGATATTCAAGTATGTTTGATATCTTTAAAAATATAGAAATAGTCACTCTAAAAAAATAAAAAATTAGTCACTTGTCATAACATGTGGAGACGTGTGTATTTAATATTTTATATGACTTGGAGTTGAAGCTAAAAGTGTTAATATTGAAAAAACGGTTAAACCTTAACCGTAAGGGCCTCTAGCCCCCGATCCCACATGAGTGCAATGAGAGGTTAATCAGGGACCTAGCAGCTCCAGAAAGGGGCTTGCGTTATTATATCTTCTTACTGGAAGGGGCCGGCCCTTTACGGGACTCGAACCCCCACACTCCGGCTTTCAGACTCTGCTAGGTACTACACCACGCCCAACCTTTTACCACTAGGCCTTATCCAGGGGATTAAAAGTGTTAATATTGAAATTTGAATAGTGCTGTGCACGTATAGTGAGAGAAACTCACGGTCTGGCGATTTGGGCGATTCACTTCGAAGACACCAAATTCCATCAGATTTCTTGCACGCTTTCTGTTTCTTCATCAAGTTCTTTCAATTTCGAATCTCTGTTTCTTGCTCTCCATTCTCATATACTTTTTGCTCGGATTCGAAGTATATCTGAGGAGGTTTTGGTGGCGGCGATAGTCGTACTGTCTAGGGTTTGCTACCCGATCTGTTTTTCTTCGATTTCAAGTAGATTCTGGCATCGATTAAGGTAAATTGTTGCTTTTCTGCTTGATTCTGTGTTTCTCGAGGTGTATTGTAGTGGGCGCTTGCTGTTCCGTTCACTGGTGTACGCTTTCTTCTCCGGCGATAGTTGCTCTTCTCCGACGGGAAGTTGCAGGTTCTGGTAATGGGTAAGAAGAAGAACCCTTCCTCTGATTCTGCTCCTATTGTGGTTGCAATGGCCGCAACTGGAAACGAGAACAAGGGTTTAGAGGTGCCTAATGGTGGAGATCCTGTCTCCAAAAAAGTCATCCCCCATAAACTTGACTCCGTTGAGGATGGTGCAAGGGGTTTGGCGCCATGGGATACCACCTCCAATCCGCTCTTGTTATCCAGATTGGGCAAAGCTCCGGCTGTGAGGAATTTGAGCTCCCAGTTAAACACTCCGGTAAAGGTAATATCTAATACCCCTGCTTCTCCTACTGGAAATGGGAATTTAGATATAGGGAAAAGTATTGATGGTATTCTAACTATGAATACTGGGAATGATGATATCAGAGTTGGTGAATTTGTGTGTGTTAGCCCCTCGAATTCAGGTGGTAAACTTGCTGCTGCTACAGGGCTAGTAGGTAGTTCTTCTAGGGCTGGTATCACTTCTCCAGTGCCTATTTTGAACACAGATGCTAATGGCATAACAGGCCTGTTCATAAGGATATGGATTCTGGGAAAACTTGATTACAGGGGTGGACCTTGTCCCACCTGTTAAGGATAAATCTAGTGGTAATAGGGGCCCTAAGGGTGGTATTCCTCTTGCTACTGAGTTTAATGGTGTTGGTCTTCAAAGAATCTCCTTTGTGGGCCTCCCTGTGAAAGAAATTCCAGGAAGATATTGTTGCTTGGTTGGATATTTTAGTCCTAAATTTCCTGGATTTCAGGCTCTTCAAACCTTGGTAGATGAATTTGATTGCCACTGTTCTTACAAGAAGCATCCTTCTGGGTGGATTAAATTCCAATTTGATAACACTGAAGACATGAATATAGTTCTTGAAGGAGGACCATACTACATCTATGGGAGATCCTTGCATCTGAGGTTATGTCCTGCCTTTTTTGATTTCAGCCTTGAAGCTCAGGCTGTGATGTCACTGTGGGTACAATTCCACCATTTGCCTCTTGAATGTTGGGATGGAGTTTACTTGAACAGGTTGTGTACCTTTGTGGGCACTCCACATAGAACTGACAAGGTTACAGAAGAGCAAGAAGAAATTGGGTTTGCTAGGTGCCTAATTGAGGTTTACATATCAAGGCAGCTCCCCACTTCTGTTTTGCTTGATCTCCCAGAGAATAAAAAAGTGAGGGTCAACATTGTTTATGAAAATCTGCCTAAATATTGTCATAAATGCAGAAGATTAGGACATGTGGAGGTAAACTGCAATACTGATGAGTCTACTCCCTATGTGCCCAAACAGAAAAAGAAAGCTGAGGTGAAGAACAACAAGGAGCAGAACAAGAATGCTAAAACTGGCAAGGTCTAGAAGGCCAAAATTAATGACAAAAGTAAGGCCAATGCTGCTGTTGTGGAAGATGTACAAACTGATCCACCTCATGCTCCCTCAGATGGTGTTAACACACCTGTGGATACTACTGCTTCCTCTGATGATTTTGAGCAGCCTGCAAAAAAAAAAAATCAGAATAGTATGGATAATGCTGATGCAGGGGAACAGGAAGATGGAAGCTGGAATACAGTGGAGATTAAAAAGGCTACCAGATCTTCAAATGGTAAATTTGCTAAAAAGGGAGTTAGAAATGGGAAGTCTAAGGATTCAACACCTCTGAAGCCAGTTAGGGGGGGGGGGGGGGCTTTCTACCCCCTAAAAGAAGATGTTAGGTTTCTGGAATGTAAGAGGGTTCAACAAGGCCACCATTCAAAAATATGCTCTGAGTTACATTAAGCAGCATAGGTTGGACTTGTTTGGAATCCTTGAAACTAAACTGCTCAAGGAAGCTCTGGATTTTGCCATGAAATCTAGATTTTTTGGGTGGGATTTTGTGTGCAATTTGGATGATGACTCTAGGAAAAGGATGCTTCTTATTTGGGATCCTTTGAAGTTAGAAGTGGATATCTTGAGCAAGAGTGTACAGTGGATTCATGCTCTTGTGAAGAATAAGGTTACTGGTGCTTCTTTTTTTGTTACATTGGTTTATGGTCTTTATACTGTGGTAGATAGAAGACCTTTGTGGCAGCACTTGGGGGATAGTAGTGCGTGGGTTTGCCTTGGATTGTTTTTGGGGACTTCAATCGCTACTTTGAAATTATGAGATAAGGCAAATAGTGCTAACTCGCTTCTCATTTATGAAATGCAAGACTTTCAAACTTGCTTGTTTGGATAGTGGTCTATCTCCCTACACTCTGGTGGTCGAGTTTTCACTTGGACCAATGATAGAGTGGTGGCTGGGACTGGATAGAGTTTTGTCAATGGTGAATGGCTTAATTGGATGCCAAATTCTTTGGCTTTCTTTGACTGGCAAGGCAATACTCGATCACCCCTTGTAGGGTGACTTTGAATCATTTGAATAATCAAGGGGTGAGGAAACCATTTAAATTCTTCAACATGTGGACAAAACATGAAGACTTTAAAAAGGTTGTTGCTGATTCTTGGAGTGCTAATGTGGAGGGTACTGCCATGTTTAGTATGGCCAGAAAGCTCAAGATTTTGAAACAGTCCCTTAGAGCTTTAAATGCAAAACATTTTGCTCATATTTCCTCTAGAGTGGAAGTCGCACATGTAAGAATTGGAGGTCGCATGATTAGGCATTTAGCTAATCCAAGTGATAATGATGCGCTTGATGATCTTAAAAGGTTAAGGAGAAATGTGTCAAACTTGTGGATCTTTGAGAACATGTTCCTCTCTCAAAAAGCTAAGGGACGAGATGTGGCTCTCGAGTGATAGAGGCTCAAAATTTTGGCACTCACTTATCAAGAGGAACAACATCGTAAAACCATATCTCTTGTGTACAGAAAGAGAATGGTTCTTTCACTGAATCTTATGATGAGGTGGTGAAGGAGTTTCTTGCTTTCTATGAGAATTTGCTTAGTACTGAGGTGGAGGTGTCTGAACCTGATATGAATGTAATCAAGTATGGCCCTGTTCTTAATACTGACTGTTTGGATGACTTGGTTATGAAGGTTACAGCTGAGGATGTCAAGAGTGTAGTCTTTGATTTGGCAGAAGACAAATCCCCAGGTCCAGATGGATATACAGCTGCTTTCTTTAAGAAAGCCTGGCCTATTGTTGGGAAGGATTTTACTGATGCAGTGCTGGAATTTTTTCAGAGGAATACTCTCCTTGGTCAGTTAAATCATGATGCAATCTCTCTTATTCCTAAAGGCAATTCTGCTTCTACTGTGAGAGATTATAGGCCTATCTCCTGCTGCAATACTCTGTATAAAGTTATTGCAAAGATTTTGGCTAACAGATTAGCTTTGGTGCTACCACATGTCATTGATGAAGCACAAGCTGGTTTTGTTCAGGAAAGAAGTATGGTGGAAAACATCTTTCTCTGCCAGGAGTTGATCATGGAGTACAACCACACTAGAACTACTCCTAAGTGTATGATTAAGGTGGATATAAAGAAAGCTTTTGATTCTTTGAATTGGAGTTTCTTGGAATGGATCCTCAAGCAGCTTGGTTTTCCTGAGGTGTTTATAGGCTGGATCATGTTGTGTGTGAAGACCCCTACTTATTCTCTGTCTATGAATGGTGAGTTCAAGGGCTACTTCAAGGGTAAGAAAGGGTTAAGGCAGGGGGATCCACTCTCTCCTGGTCTTTTTGTTATATGTATGGAGTACTTCAGTAGATCTTTGAAAATCATGGCCAAACATCCAGATTTCAATTACCACTGTAAGTGTGATAAATCAGGCATTGTGCATATGGCTTTTGCTGATGATCTTATTCTGTTCTGTAGAGGTGATCCTGCCTCTGTTGAAAAACTTATGGATTGCCTTAACAGTTTTGGTGACTGTTCTGGTCTCATTGCTAATATGACTAAAACAGAGATTTACTTGGCAGGGGTGAGTGAGCAAGTTAGAGAGGAGATTCTTGAGCTTTCTGGTTTACATGAGGGGTCTTTTCCCTTCAGGTATCTTGGTATACCTTTGGCCCCTGCAAAGTTGAAGGTTGCTGATTTCAGTCCACTTTTTGCTAAGCTGGCTGACAGATTTAGTGCATGGAATGTCATGTCTTTGAGCTATGCAGGTCGAGTGGAATTATTGAAGTCTGTCATTCAGGGTGTCTATTGTTTTTGGATGCAGATTTTTGAGTTGATCCCTCGGTTTTGGACCACATTGATACTCTTTGCAGAAAGTTTTTGTGGGGGGGTAGTTCTGACTCAAAAAGAAGGCCACTCATTTCTTGGGATGTGGTTTGTTTGCCCAAAGAGGAAGGTGGTGTTGGGTTGTATGATTTGAGAGCAAGGAATCTTGCCTTGCTTTCCAAAGTTCTGTGGAATCTTTGTGTAGAAAAACAGAGCTTGTGGGTTAAATGGATACATGAATTCTATTTCAAGTCTGGGGATATTTGGACTATCACTTCATCAAAAAAACTCTCTGGTTTGATGAGGTGTATACTCAAAATCAGGGATCTTCTTATGGCTTCAGCTGGATCTGTGGAGGGAGCAAAATCACTCCTAATCAGCTGGAAGAAGGGTAACACCATCCGCTTGAAATTGGCTTATAATTTTTTCGCACACACAAAGCGAGATAAGGTGTGGTGGCATAAGTCAGTTTGGAGTCCTTACTCAACTCCAAAGCACTCTTTCATTTTGTGGATGGCTGCTAGGGGAGGCCTACTGACTAGGGACAGATTATACTCTCAGGATGGTCTTGATCTCAGCTGTGCTCTTTGTGGTGATCAGCCTGAAAGTGTTACTCATCTTTTCTTCAACTGCAGTTTTTCCAATGCTCTTTGGTGCAGGGTAAGGAAATGGCTGGGCTTGTTGTATCTTCTTTGGTCCAGACTTCATCCATCAACACTAGGACCCTCTGATTCCAGATTTTTGCTAGTTGTATCTTCGTTTGTGGTCCATTTTGCAGTAGCTTATGCATCTCCCTGGTGTTTTAAGTTGCTACAAAATGGACCTTGATACAGCTTTTTGTTAGTGGGGTTTTGCTCTTTGAGTTTGTTAGCAACTCATATGACCACCCTCTTTTGGTATTGTTGATGTATTGTTCAAAAACAGTCTTCTTTTGGTATAAAATTAACATTTAACCAAAAAAAAAAGTGTTCATATTGATGTAAGACATTACTGGGGAAGCAAATTCGTTATTGTACGAACGGTTATGTGATTAATATCGTTCAATCTGATGAAGAAAACTCTAAATTCAACACAGCCAAAAGCTTAACAAAAGAAAACTCTTAATATGGTGCGTTTGGATTGATGGAATGAAATTCTTTTTTCATTCCATTCTACCTTTTTGGTGTGTTTGGATGCAAGAGAATGGAATGAATTTTCACAATTTTCATTCCATCAAAAAATAGATAGAACGCTTTGATGCAATGAAATGTAAAACATAACCTAATGACAAAAAAATCAACCACCACCACCCACCCGCCTTATCCTGTGCCACCCCACCCCACCACAATCCACCACACCCCCACCCGCCACCATTGTCACTTATCTTGTCACGACTCACGTCACAACTAACCACCATCCCCCATCATAATCCAACCCACAACCATCTGCCCACCAAAACCTTATGTTACCAACCATTTCACCAACACACTATACCACCACCCACCTCACCATCGTATTCATAATCGTCACCCATAACTTATCCTAGCACCAACCTCGACCACTATCCTCCGCCACAACAAACTCGATCACCACCGATCTTCACTCTACCACCATCACCCATCACCATACACCACACCACCCGTGTCACCACAACCACCGCCATCACCATCACATCCCACCTTACCATCACCCTTCACTACACAACACACCACTCTCGTCACCTCAACCACCGTCACCACAATCACCACTATCGCATACCTCACATCATCCAGCACCACCCACCACCACATGCCCCACCACCATGCACCCGCCACACTCATCATCACGCATGCCCATCACTCACCGTGTCACTTGGCACATCTTATAGAATCTCACACATTTCATTCCACTGCATGCCAAACATAGGAATAGAATCACTTCATTGCATTCCATTGTATTACATTCCACCAGTTTCATTTCATTCCATTGCGTTCTAGCAATTCAAATGCACCATTATAATTTTATTGATGGAAAATATGTTATATGATACAATGAGAACTCTCCTTTTATATAGGGTACAAAGAAAGGCGCCTAGAACTATAGAAAATCTATAAAATTAAAATAATACTTGCTCGCTAAAAAAATCAAAATACTTGCTCCATAACTTTCTTAACTAATATTGCTAGGAATATCATGGTGGTTGATCAGGTGTTTATACGGTGGATATTTAGCTGAAAGAGATGATCTTTAGAAGGAAAAGATGATGGCTGTGATAAACACAGGGCGGTTCTCAGCCGGCGAGCTCAATGCGATATGGAAAGGGGCACGAGGTCGACAAATTGGCAGAGTATATCTGCTTATATTGATTAATTCCTCCCCGTGAGGGTTACATGGGGTCTCTATTTATAGGTAAAACTCTAATGATGATTAGTCTAATGGTGATAAGATATAATTAAGTACAATTAAGAAGATAAACAATGATGGAGGATCGGCCTAAGGGGACCGCTGATTGCTCTGATCTCTTCTTGTTTGTGCAGCCTTGTCCTTGCTAATGCCAAGTGTAGAATGTGCTGGCCTATGTGTAGAAGGCATGATCTGACTGATCGATGTGGCGGGCTGATAGTGACGTGCTCGGCTCCCAGCCTGAGCGTCATCATGATCATGCGGATGCGATGACCCGATCGGCTTACTATCAGTCAGGCTGGTGGTAATGGAGGTCAGAGGCTGAGATGTGACAGCGGGTATGGGTCAGATGCTGGTCGGACGGACCATGTTCGGGTTCGGTATATCAATGGCCCCCTACTTCATGGCTAAACTGTTTGTCGGAGTTTAGGAAGGGAGTAAAGTCGTGAGAGCAATTACATACCGTGCCCCAACAAACTCTGTTAGAGGTGGTGCTGATTATGGTAGTATCGGGCTTGGTGTGGCCGCTACGATGTTATCGTTGTGCCATGACGTGTTGTGCACTTGGGGCGGACAGACTTCGGACCGCTTTACGTATTGGGCAACTATTATGTCGTGGAACGACTCATTGCACAATGCTGCATGATAAAGCGGACAAGCAAGAAACGCTGCACTATCGGACGGGCAAGTTTGGGACCACGTTATGAATGGCGGGTTTTGGGCAATTTTTATGTCATGAAAGGACTCATCACCAGACGTTGTGCTATAAAGCGGACAAACGTTGATGCGGCGCTATGAAGCGGACAGACTTGAGTGCTTTGAGCAGTCGTGTTGGCTTTCCATTGGATGAAGCGTGACCTCGATTCCGGAACCGCTGTGACGGTTGACGTGACTAGCCACAATCTTTATTGGCGGGAGAATTTTGATAACCGTGAGGTGGTTGTGCTTTGAATTTCTAATTTTGAAACTGCTGATATGACGTTTTGGCTCTAGGTTTGCCTATATAAAAGGGCAAACCCCAAACCAAAAATACTTTTCCTCCTTTCTGTTTTCGAAGCACAAAAACTCTGGTGGCCTTCGGAGAATCCGGTTGTCTAGTAGCAATTATAGGTGGAGTTTAAGCACTTTCCGGTGGTCCTTTTGAGGTTTCCGGCTGATCTTCATCTCGTTCCCAGACAGTCCCCCAATTTCCAGGTAAAGCTTCGATTTTTTTATCAATACTTGCTTCTATGTGCCTTTTTTTTTCCTCTACAAAGAAGTTTTTATTTGAATCATGCATCCAATGCTTAAAGCATAGGCTTATTTTGAATGTTGAGTGACCTTGAGACGATTTTGCTTCCATTTTTTCTATGCTTTATTTTTGGTAATTTCGTATTGCAAATCGTAGTATCCCTTGTAACCGTTTGACCTGGGAGTAGATTTTCCTTCCACCATAATCTAACTGGCCATTTTTGAGACCCAAATGTCAGTGTTTTGGCGAAAAAAATGGAGGGGCGAGGTGTCATGATGAGCGGACACACTCGTCTTGGCCTAACTTCTAAGTCTAGGTGACTGACAATCCGCCTCGCCCTTGTGTTTTTCAGGATGTCTTCCTAGCGCACTTCCAGTGATGACGAAAATCGGGAAGCTATGGAGTATGGGCCCGACGAGGTGAACCAGGGCGAACAGACCTTAGTGGAGTATGCCAAACAGCTTGAGGTTGAGATGGCCGATGAGGAAGCCCCCACGCATCTCAGGGAAATGCCCGGGTGAGTAGGTTGAAAACTTGATGCGAGGAAATGCAGCTCGGGGTCGATCCAGGAAACAGAAAGAGCCTAAAGAGAAGAATCCGCGGCCCCCTAAGAAGTTCACTCCAGAGGGATATGCTGAGCTTGAGAATCAGAAGGCCACAGGCAAGGAAATAGGCAAACAGTGGAAGAAGTTTTATCTGGCCGATGACTATACCGGAGCCCTGGCTGCTTACGATGTCTCTACGGACTACCGGTTCGCACCCTGTGAAGGAAGTAGAACTATGCAGAGGTTTTGCTATAGGTTCTTGAGGAATTATATCCTACTTCATTACGATCACTTCGTGGCCGGATTCCGGCCACCTTTTGATCATTTCTTGGTGAAGTTCATGATGGTCACGAAGACTCTTCCTTGCGACATTTCTCTAAGGCTAGCAAGAGTTTTGGTAGGCTCCATCATCATATGCCGTCTATTTGGTGGTGAGCCTAGTTGCCAGTTTTCAATTATTTCAACACTCTCTCGAAGTTGAATAAGAGGGGACAGCTGGGCCCGGAGAGACGCGATTGCCAGTTTTTTTGACCTCTCCGACAAGGTTTACGGATGGAATACGCGATGTATGCGAGTGGAGTCACGAGTTGGTTGGCCACTCCAGAATGTCCGCACGGGGATTTCCGATACTGAGGAGATCAAGACCTACAATGGGCTAGATGACGGTGTCCAAAAACTTATCCGGCGGATACAAGAGGTCTTGGAATTTGATGAAAGTACTCTTCATAAAAAATGGACGCTCAGCTTGCGGGCTTTGTTGGATGTTAATAAAATATTTAGCTGGGCCACGGGAATCCCTGGGTCTGCAGTCGGTGAGCCATTGGTCAGAGTAGAACCCCTGCCATGTGATTCAGACTGGTACGCTGAATGCCATCATGAGGTGTGCTTCCCTTCCCTCTGTGTTGTGTGCGAGGGTGACCCCGAGAAACGTGCTGAGTTGGGTAACAAATCTTACAACGTGCACTCAATTTTTGATTTTCATACTTGTCTTCCATGTGATAATCGTCCTTCTCCCTAATGTCGCCTGTATTAACGCACTTTTTGTCTGCAGATATGCCGAATGCTAGCCGTATTCGCAAAAGAGTTGCTGATAAGCAGACCGTTGGTGAGGTTGAAAGAGCGAGTCAGGTCGCAGCTTTAGGGACGATGGAGTTCCCAAGATTCCAATAGCTATTCCGGAGGGGACCGTGCCCTCGGATCCTAAAAATAAAGGAAAGTATGGGGTCGCTTCCAGTAGTGGTGTCCAACAGCTCGCGGGCACCAAGAGGAAGGATACCCTGGTGATTGATAGCGGCTCCGAAGGTGTTGATCCAAAGAGATCCATGGTTCCTCCCCAGCAAAGAGATCGGCCATTGTAAAGAGCAGAGTGGTGGCTGAAGTGGCTGAGAGGACACTGGACCAGATTAGCAGCCAATCTGACATTCAATCCGTGACTGAGCGACACGCGGCCTCTGTTTCCCGACCTGCTCCTGAGCGCACACCATGGTCGGCCAAGGGATTCACTATGCCGACAACAGAGGCTTAGGCCGTTCTTTTAGCTGATGCCATCGCTTCAGCTCCTCAATTATGAAACTTGAAGTTTGAGGGCCCGGATGGTGTGGCTATGGCGATCGGGAAAGGGATTGGTTCCCGCACGGTGCTTAGGGATCGGCTAAGTCCTTCAAAGGGCCTTCTGCAAAAGCGTCAAGATTTGGCTGGCGTGGCCGGCATGCTCACTGCTATGATTTGTCATTTCTTTGTTTAAGATTTCTTAATTTCTTCCCCTCTTTATCTATCGTTGACCACTCCTTTTCATTTCGTAGTTGAACACCTCTATTTCCCAATCTGACCGTATGGGTGATGAGATAGAGCAAGATTTGAGCAGGGTGCTGGAAAAAGTGGAACAACTCGAGAGGGACATGTCCGATCTTAACCTAAAGGTGGGAACCGTGGTGAGTGAGCTAGAGGCATTGAAAAAGAAGCATCGAGAGGAGATTGAGCTTGCTGAGGTGGCTCGGGCCGAGTGGCAGTCTAAGCCGAAAAAGAGTCCCTGGAGTATAACAAGACAATCGACGAGCTCCGGGCATGCTGACCACGCTGGAGCACTGTGGGCGAAGAAGAAAGCCGCTCTGGAGGAAAAAGTGAAGAAAGCTGAGTCTGATCTGGAGGCCAAGTTGGAAGCTGCTAGGGTAGCTGCGAGAATCGAAGTAGTTGGTGCTTTTCAGAGATCTGACACGTTCCGGAAGGTCCTTGAGGACAACGGTCTGGCCGGCTATAATGAGGGGTTTTTTCACTTAACCCGTTGTATCTGCTGGGCACAGAGAGATAATGCGCCCTCCTTGAGCGATCTTGAAGATTGGTCCTTTATCGACCAATATGATGATGAGCTGTTGCCCTTCCATTCAGACAACCCTTTTACTGTTAAAGAGCTCGAGGCCATCTCCGTGGACAGGGCTGAGAAAGGCAAAGAACTGTGGAGGCCCCTGCCTGTGATCGCTGAGAATTTGCGAGCCATGATTAAGATGTCATGTAGCGATGCTGCTCAGACTGAGCCTATGCCCGCTGGTAGCCCCGTGGATTCCCTTTTTGATCCTTCCCTTCAGGCGATAACGTCCATGATGAGTCAATGCGGCCCAAGGGCGATCAGCTGCAATAGTGATAGCTTTTATCCTTTTCCTATCATGCTTTGAGTTGTAATATTTGAACCTTTATTCACAAGGTGTGCTGTCTGTAATAACTTTATAACCTTGGATGATTTAGTGGCCACTGCATGGCCTTTAGTTGAATTTATGCTTTCCTCTTTTCTTTCTTCATTGTTGGTCGCTTGTCATAGTTTGAAATTTCTTTACTTTGCTCGAAAATGCTCGAAAATATGACGCCTTTCGAGTTCGTGTGACCTTACCCAGAGTATGTGGCCCCTTGTTTTTAATAAGTCTAGAGCCCTTAGCATATAGGGTTATTGAAAATAATTTGAACCTTCGTGTGCCAGCCTTTCAAATCTGCCCACATACGCGGCTCCTTTATTCTCGGTGAGCTTGGGAGGGATTAATTTGTTGGGACCTCCGAGAGCGTAAAAGTCTTAATTCATGAATTAAAAAATTGTCACTTGATGCCCCGTTGTTTCGAGCATGACTCTTTGCGAGTCTTGATCGGAATAATTTGAATTATCTTGTTGACATTCCTTTGCGTGTCAGCTTTTAGAAGCGTCAGAGCCTTGTTCTGATAGGCCTCTTTATGACTGTTTCCTTGATAACCGTAGCCTTGACTGCTGGGGCAATAAATGATGGAGCATTAAAAGAAGCGCTTTATCTCTATCCGTTTTTGAAAATTTGAATTTGAAAAGGGTTGAATTTTATCCGTTCAATTTGCTTGATCTGGACCGTAGGTCCTTTTAGGTCCCTCTATAAAAGGAGTGCCCAGACATCGTATTCACTCACACTTGGAAGCTTGAACTTCTTTTCTTTTTGCAAACAAATTTCTGTAGCTCTTCCTTCATTTTTATCACACATTATGCCTCTTTCCAACGTTCCATCACCCTTTTTCAATATGGCCTCTGATGAAGTGCTGGCTAACTACTGGGTGTATTTCAATCTATGCCTTTTGTTGATAAAGATGGGTTTGAATTGTCGCAAGATAAATGGAGGATCTCGTCTCCATATTTCCCTATCCGGATGGGAGGATCTGATTGCCCGGCCTGCCGGACACTATAACACCACCGTTTTCCACGAATTTTACTCGGCTTTGTCCGTGGTTGGATCCGTAGAGCCGGTGACGTCCGTACCTATTCACGGTGTGTAGAACCCTTTACTCTAGCTGTCATCAATGATTTCTTCAATCTTCCCAATTTTGACCCCGCCCTTCAATATGAGCGGGCTTGGACTTTAGATGAAGATGAAGTCTCCAGACATGTGCACCAGAACGACGCTCTTCATTACTAGTTCCCTGACACATGGGATTCGGCCCCGCAGGGGGTCGCCTCCGAGTTGTCTCAGGATGCTCGGGCATGAAAGTGTTTAATTAACACACGTGTGCTCCCAAGTGATGATTTTAAGGAGGTTACTGGGGAGGAGGGTTTTCTTTTGCATGCAATCATTACTCCAACCGTGACTGTTGACTGAGGCCTGCTGATGCACCGCGAGGCTATTTCTTTTGCTACGAGAATGGAACATGGTCGCTCTATCCCATTCCTTTTGATGATTTCCAACTTTTGTTCTGCTTTGGTTCTTACTTGTTTGTCAGACGAGTACCTTCCAAGGCAGAACATTGTGTTCGATGAGATCCCCTCGGGGTCCTCTACCTAGCCTGGCAGCTCTTCTGATAAAGGGCTGCCTTATTTTTAATTTTTCTTGTATTGTTGTTATTCAGCCCCTGATAATAAACGTTGATTGCCTTTGCCTACGCTCTCCTTGTGTTTCGGATATATATATATATATATATATATATATATATATATATATATATATATATATATATATATATATATTTGATCGCATCCCCTCCCTTCGCCTATAAATGTATTCGCAATTTGAACGCTCTTGGACGCACGATATTGGGCCCGCTAGAATAACCGAACACGATTATTTAAGTTGGCACCAACCATTCCTGTGCGTGGTTCCATTGTTGCGGGTAGGCTTGTTTGTGAGGATCGCGAGCACATACTCTTCCCGTTGGGAATGGGAGAGCATTAAAGGGTGGACCTTTGGTTGGCCTAGAAGACCGTGCGTCCAACGTTGCATTGAATGTGGGGCGTTTGAGGTTTAGTTTGAATTTAAACAGTCTCTCTGCACCGTCCGATAGATCTTGCTAATATTGTCCATTAGATCACTCTCCTGATCCCTATAAATAGGAGGGAGATTAGCCATTTTTTATCACCAATGCATCTTTTCAAAAATCGTTGCTTATCCCATTTATTATGTCTATATCCTCTAGTGGCTCCTCCTCTCCATCTCGATTATCTCCTTTCCTTACCACGGTGTCTACCACCGCCATTGCCTATTTGAAGGAATATTTTGCAGACCGTGCGCATCAAGCCGAGAGAGGCTTGAACATGAGCAAGATTTAGGAGAGTGGTTCCATGTTTCGTGTGGTTTACTCCGGGTGGCGCAATTTCACTTTCGGACCTAGAGGCAGGTATAACATCACCCTGGTGCGTGAATTCTATTCCGTTCTGTCGGAGGCCAATTTTGTCGAGGAGTTATCATCCGTTTCTGTCCGAGGCACCCCAGTGATTTTTACCCTGGCGGCCATAAATGAGTTTTTGCAAATCCCCATAGTCGATCCAGCTCTGCACTTCGAAACGGCCTGGGACCTTGATAGTGAGGAGCCCTATTTTGCTCGCAGGCTCGATGCCTATAGGCAGTTATTTCACGAGAGAGAAGAGTACCCCGTTCATAACGGTGTTTCTTCCGTGCTGTGTCAGTGACACCGGGAGTGGAAACGGTCTATCAATACCCGGGCCATCCCTTCTGACAATTTTGAAGTGCTGACCGATGAAGAGGCCCTCCTTCTTCACGCTATCTTTACCCCGGAGGTGAACGTCGACTGGGGGATAATCATCCATCGCGAGGCTGTTAACTTTGCGAGAAATATGAATCCGAACCGCTCGATACCTTTTGCTTTGTTGATCTCATGCCTGTGTACCAGCAGCTTCGGGATGACCCTTGCGCCCAGGGATCAATATCTCCGCATAAACTATAACCATTAGCCTCATTTTTTTTGACCCCCCTGTTTTTGCGAATGAAAAGGGTGTGGCCGTTTGATTTTCATGGAAATAAAAGTATCTAAGCTTGGGAAAACTATAACGTACCAAACATATATTACAGCGAACACGTAGCATCGGTTTTACATATTTGCAAAATAAGAAAGCGTATTTATTAATGTTGTAAACATTGAAATGAAGATCCATAACCCAAAAATATGCTGATTCATGTATGTCGTGGATGTAGACACGGCTGTGTCCGCGAGTTTCCCCTCTGCATATAATACTTCTTGTGATGGTCCGCGTGCCAAGAATGATTCAGATCGTAACCATCCTTATCCTTTAGAACGTAGGTTCTCTTTTTAATTTCTCTGGAGATTTGATAAGGGCCTTCTCTATTCGCAGTTAGCTTACCCCTGTCGGGTTAGAGGCCGGCCGCGTTCCTGTTACGAAGGACGAAATCTCCTACTTTGAAGTAGTGAAAGCGGATTTTCTTATCATGATGACTCTTGGCGATCTGCTTGTAATTCATGAGCCTGTGGTAGGTCGCTATTCGTTTTTTCCTTTGCCAAGTCAAGCTCGACTTTCCTGTTAACCTTGTTGTCCATAGGGTCATATCTCGTGACCCTGATACTTGGGCGTCATTTCGACCGGGGTCATTGCCTCAGAGCCATATGTGAGCACAAAAGGCCTTTGACCCATGGGTGTTTTCACCGTTGTTTGGAGCGACCACAAGATGGCGGGGAGCTCATCCACCCATCCTCCCGTGGTCGTGCACTCACTCATACTCTTCTTGAGCATCTTTATTATCTGTTTGTTTCCGGCCTCTGCTTGGCCGTTACTCTGTGGATAGGCCATTGATGATTGCCAGTGCTTGACGTTGTAATATTTACAGAAATTTGAGAACTCATCCCTGAATTGAGGTCCGTGATCTGAGACCACCGCTCTGGGGATGCCAAACCTCGACTATATCGGGTCGTGTAGGAAATAGACCGCGTCCTTTGCTCCTATCTTTGCCAGGGGCTTTGCCTCGATCCATTTGGTATAATAGTCCACTGCTATGATGATAAGCTTGCAACTGCCCCTTCCCATGGGGAATGGGCCAATAAGGTCTAAGCCCCACATATCAAATGGCCAGGCAGTCACTATAATGCTTTGCTCTACCAAGGGTAGCCGTGGTATGTCCGTAAAATTTTTGGCAGGCTGGGCACGTCCTGACTAGGGCTTCAGCATCCTGTAGGATAGACGGCCAATAATATCCTGCAGATATGACCTTTTGAGCTAGCGAACGACTAGCAGGGTGGCCGCCGCATGCTCCATGATGTAATTCAGCCAGGATCTTCCCGCTTTCGTTCTTACGGACACACCTGAGGAGGGTTTCATAATTGACCTCCTGTATAAGATTCCGTCAAGGATGGTGTATCTTGCTACTCTTTTTTGGAGAGAACGAGCCTCATCCTTATCCGAAGGTAGACTGCTTGATTCAATGTATGCCGTGGTATCATCAACCCAGCTTTGGTTTGGTGCTGGCTCGTCAATGTCCATGACCGTTTCTTTTTCGATGGAAGGCACTGCCAAATACTCGACCATAATGGAAGGATCGGCGAACTCCTCGCTCTCTGATAATTTCGACAGAAAGTCATCCCGTAGGTTATCTTGCCTGCCGATCCTTTTGAATTTGCAATAGTTGAACTCTTTCTTTAATTGCCTGACGATTTCACAATATTTATTCAAAATGCCGCAATGTGTGTCGTAATCTCCCGATATTTGATTGACCACCAGTTGCGAGTCGCAGTAGACGTCAACGTCATCTACTTTCATTTCTTTCATGAGTTCGAGGCCGGCTATGACTGCCTCATATTCTGCCTGATTATTTGATGCGTCAAACTCGAATCTGAGGGCCTTTTCGATCTCCTCTGTTGTCCTTGGTTCAGATAGGATTATATGGCCCCGCATCCGTTCCGGCTAGATGCGCCATCGACGTATAATTGCCAACAATTTTTGGGTCGCTTCGTTCCCACAGTTTCGGCATGTGTTTGTTCGCTGAGCTCTGGTGGGCTCGGTTGCTCCGTGCTGAAGCTCGTTTCGACAATAAAATCTGCTGAGGCCTGTGCTTTGATTGGTTTTGGGGCTGGTAATGTATATCAAACTCTGTGAGTTCGATCGTCCAACGAAGTAGACGACCCGCGAGGTCCATCTTGTGTAGTACTTGAAGCAATAGACTATTCGTGAGCACGATAATAGTATGCGAAGTAAACCCCTGAGTTTACGGGCAGCAATAATTAGCGAGTAGGCAAGCTTTTCAACATTAAAATAGCTACTCTCCACCGGACTGAGAGCCTTGCTTACATAGAAGACGGTATTTTGGAGGGTTACGGCATCCTTACAAGTACTGCAGATATAGCCCGGTCTGATGCCACCAAATATAAAAACAAAACATCCCCCTCTGTCGGGCTAACTAGAAGTGGAGGCTTTCCCAGATATTCCTTGAGCATTTGAAAGGCTCTGGAGCATTCCTCGTCCCATGAAAACTTCTTGTCACCCTTTAAAATCATGAAAAAAAGAGACATTTTTCTACAGATTTTGATATGAACCTGCCCAAAGCTATGATTCTGCCATTGAGTCTCTGAACCTCTTTGGTGCAGGTTGGCCCCTTCATGTCGAGTAGAGCTTGGATCTTCTCCGTATTAGGCTCAATGCCTCGACGACTGACCATGAATCCCAAAAATTTGCCTGCCTGAACGCCAAACTTGCATTTGGAGCGATTACGTTTCATGGAGTGCCTTCGAACGTTCTCAAAGGTTTCTGTGTGATCGGTGGCGTGATTACCATCTACATATTTGACCACCATATCATCTATGTAGGCTTACATGTTCTTGCCAATTTATGAGCTGAATACTTTATTCACCATCCTTTGGTAAGTCGAGCCCTCGTTCTTCAATCCAAAAGGCACTTTATAATAATAGTATAGGCCCCCAGCAGCTCTAAAAGCCGTTTTCTCTTTGTCGCATTCTGTCTTTTGACTTGGTGATACCCTGAGTATGCATCCAGAAATCACAAGGTGTCAAAGCCGGCGTTGGAATCTGATAAGGATCCTTGGGGCAAGCTTTATTGATGTCCGTGAAGTCGACGCACATCCTCCATTTGACATTATGCTTCTTCACCATTACTACGTTGGCTAGCCAGGTCGGATAGGCCAATTCCTTGATGATTCCAGGATGTATAAGCTTATTGACCTCTACTTTGATCGCGGCCTCCTTTTCTGGAGTGAACTGCCGGTCTCGCTGTTGAATTGGTTTGAACGTGGGGTTGACATTCAGATGATGAAGTGTGATCTCGGGTTCAACACCCCTCATGTCAGTGACTACCCGTGCGAACGCATCCAAATTCGCTTTGAGTTGAGCGATTAGGGCTTCCTTTTCAACTGTGGGCAGTTGAGCCCCAATCTTAACTTTCTGGTCGGGGTAGGCCTCATTAATGACCACCTCTACCAGCTCACCATCTACTATATCTCAGGTTCTACACCCCTCATGTCAGTGACTACCCATGCGAACGCATCCAAATTCGCTTTGAGTTGAGCGATTAGGGCTTCCTTTTCAAATGTGGGCAGTTTAGCCCCAATCATAACTTTCTGGTTGGGGTAGGCCTCGTTAATGACCACCTCTACCAGCTCTCCATCTACTGTAAAGTATGGCTCATTCCTGACATGTAAGGTCTCACACTCGACCTCTGTAAGAGGGAGCTTTTTAACCGTTCGGATAACAGTCATTTCTGCGGACGCTT
Organism: Gentiana macrophylla; assembly: GCA_026214975.1. Classification (NCBI taxonomy): domain Eukaryota; kingdom Viridiplantae; phylum Streptophyta; class Magnoliopsida; order Gentianales; family Gentianaceae; genus Gentiana; species Gentiana macrophylla. The sequence goes on along the minus strand of CM047811.1, from coordinate 10,014,390 downwards.
CTGGTTGTTCGATACGCGGTCTTTTGTTATCGGCTCTTGATGTCCAGATATAGGTCAGGACCAATTCAGGGTTGCTAATGCACACTCCGACCCCTCTTCAGCATAAAACTTTTCCCGCTGGTGTGGGATCGAGACAACCATTGAAACTGCCTCAGCGCTGGAGCCCCTATGATTACATTATAATTTGACTGGAGGCCCACCACAAGAAAATTTACCTTTTTAGTCCTGAAAGGTGCATAATCTCCCATCTGCACATCTAAATCGATGGCCCTCCTGACCTGGATTCGATGATTGGTAAAGCCCTCAAGGGTGCCATTGTGCGGTCTTAGGTTTGAGTAGCTGAAGCCGAGCTCCCCGAAACAATGGTAGAACATGATGTCTCTGTAGGCTCCAGTGTCGATCATAACTTTGTATAACAACGCTCGATTGATAAGTGAATCCTTAGTGTGGACTGCCGTGACCAGCTCATTACGGGTAAAAGCGAGTGGTTGCTCTTGGCCGAGCAAAACTGTTGGTCGCTCTATGTGTTTGTGGATGGAGTTGATGCGCTGTTTGATCGGAGTATTACCAGGAGAGATCTAAGTTATGATGTGGATCTCTCTATCGTATTGACAGGATTAACGATTATCCTTATTAGCTCCTCCGTCTTTTCTATACTGGTCGACCCTTCCCCGCCGTATCAGTTTCTCAATCTCAATTTTCAACTGCCTACATTCCTCGATGGTGTGACCATTATCCGTGTGATACCGACAATATTTGGACGTGTCACGGTACTTGTTGGGCCTCATTGGAGTAGGGTCGGGTAGTTCATCCCTTACCTCCACTAGCAAGCGTGTGTAAGAGATGGTTAGAGGAGTAAAGTTGTCATCTATAAACTTTTCAGGCTTTCTGAGGTTACGATCTCTATTCATACGGCAGACTCCGCTCAGCCCTCTGTCTGTCCCATCGAGAGGTAGACGCTGTTGACGGTGCTTCAGTCGCAACATAGTTTTTGGCTTGAGCCAGCATGTCTTGCTGGTTTTTTGATGCATTGAGAGCGAAATAGGATTTAAGGTAACCATTTCCTAGCCCCACTTCAAAGCTAGTCATTACCACATTCTCAGCTAAGCCTCTAGTATGCTCATAGATTCTGGTGAATCGGTCAAAATAGCTGCGAGTAGTTTCGTTTTCACCTTGACGGATCTCATGCAGGTCGGTGTGTGTTTTCTTTGGCTGACCTATAGATTTTGAACTCAGTCATAAATTTGTTCACTTGGTCATCCCATGACTTGATCGACCTGGGAGGTAGACTACAGATCCAAGCTGCCGCCCTGTCCAGCATAGCTCCTACGAAGGCTGTGCACCATGCCTCCTCACTGGATGTGGCCAAACTAACTTGTTCTGGAAAGCCGACAACCAATCGAGGGGATCTATGGTTCCATTGTAATTTGTTGCCATTGGATAATGAATTCCCCCTTTTGGAGCCGCTTTCAAGATGCTCGCGTAAAGGACACGTTCCCCAAGTCGGTGTCTGATGATAAACTGCTTTCCCTTTTCTAGATCTGCAATCTGCTGTTTCATCAATTAAAGCTCATCTGCTACCTCAGGGGGGAGAGCTGGCCTTACAGTACTCTCATCATAATCCGAGTCTTCACATACTTCTGTCTAAGGTCGTACCTGACGGGTCTCATCTGGTCGCTTCGGATGATCACGCACAAGGGCTGCACCGTGGAGGTTATCCACGGGTTCGAGGTGTTAGAGTGCTGATCTTCTGCTCTTTTCAGAGACTGAGGTCGCTTGGCTACTCTGTCCTGCCTCTGAGCGATGAGGTCGATAGCCTTGGGCGGATTCTGAGTTGGCTGTACCTCGTTCGGAGCTGGCATAGGCGGGGAGAATTTGCTAACAGGTTGGGGAGGAAGCCCCTCAGGTATGAGATGTAGGTTGTAGACCCGCATATCCTGTACATATGCCATGTGGGATTTAAGGGCTAGAGTGTATGGGCTCGCCTCCGGAGTTGGATTCGCTCCATGTTCCAAGTTTTTCCGAGGTGTATTCTCGATGTGTTTGATGTGGCCCTTCCTTATGGCCGCATCCTCTAGCTCATGTGTCTTCACTTTTTCGTTTAACATGCTCTGCATGTCGGGGTCGTTGTTATGCCCTCCATTTTCCCCAGCGGTGCGTAAGCCCTACTACGTCCACTCTGATGGGACGTTGTGCCGCGTGGAGGGTCCTGATTAGTCCCTCTGTTCGGTGTCTCAGGTTCTATTACTTTCCCTCCAGCCATTTGATTTGAAAGGAAACTTGTTGTATACGCTTTCTAAGCAAACTAAATGTAAGAAAGCGCTGTCTTCTTACCCAGAATCCAGCGAAGAGCACAACTGATTTATCTCCAAATTGACCAACAGGTGTAACACTATTGTTTTACGAAATAGATCCTGGGAACATGTGCACTAATCTGAAGGTGGTGATGATTCCATTCCATGTTTGGAAAGATGTCGACGTTGATGCTCCTCCTTGTTTGATAAGCTTGTCCAAGAAAGAGGCCGTGACTCGTGAAATCAAAAGCTTTTCCACCCGTGATGCTGCGATAATAATGAAAGCTATGATCTTTAGGATGTACAACCTAGAAAATCAAAGCTTTTATTGATTCGGGGAGGCTTGAAGGTGGCAGCGTATGCCACCGGAGATTCTGTAACTATGATATTGATTTCTTTCCCGGTAACGGAACCAACTGACATTGCTGGGAATATCACGGTGGTTGATCAGGTGTTTATACGGTGGATATCTAGCTGAAAGAGATGATCTGTAGAAGGAAAAGATAGTTGTTGTGATGAACACAGAGCGGTGCTCAGCCGGCGAGCTCAATGCCATAACGAAAGGGGCACGAGGTCGACAAATTGGCAGAGTATATATGCTTATATTGATTAATTCCTCCCCTTGAGGGTTACATGGGCCCTCTATTTATAGGCAAAACTCTAATGATGATTAGGCTAATGGTGACTAGACATAATTAAGTACAATTAAGAAGATAAACAGCGATGGAGGATCGGCCTATGGGGACCGTTGATCGCTCTGATCTCTTCTTGTTTGTGCAGTCTTATCCTTGATAATGCCAAGTGTAGAGCGTGCTCGCCTATATGTTGAGGGCATGATCCGAATGATCGTTGTGGCGGGCTGATAGCGACGTGCTCGGCTCCTAGCCTGAGTGCCATCATGATCGTGCGGATGCGATGACTTGATCAGCTTACTATCAGTCAGGCTGGTGGCAATGGAGGTCAGAGGTTGAGACGTGACCGCTGGTATGGGTCAGATGCTGGTCGGACGGGCCCTGTTCGGGTTTGGTATATCATTAACTTGGGTTATAAATTAAAACACATTAATTATTTTCCCAAATAATAAAATTTACAAAAATAAATAACTCAATAAAAAAATATGCATCGTTTAATTCTTCTCATCATTAAATATGATTTCTTTTTTCTTTTTTTTACGTCATTTTCCGAGATATTCGTTCCTCAATGACTATCAAAATCGATTTGATTTTGATCGAGTTTTATTTGGAATAATATTTTAGTGGAGCCCTACAAATTGAGAGATGTTTCGGTTATATGAAAGACTTTTTATACCTATAAAAGTCGTAACACATCATCTATTTTTGGGGAAATTCGTTTAATACCCCGTTTTTAAAAATAAAATCGAAATATACACCATTCCGGATGTAATACCCACATGGCTCTAAAGTTGGATATGCAGAAAGCTTTCGACAGAGTCGAATGGAAATTTTTGGAAAGAGTTATGCATGATATGGGTTTTCCTCAGTCCATAGTGGATATTGTTTCAAGATGCATCGCAACTGTTACGTATCAAGTACTGATAAACGGACACACTTCTACAGTAGTCTACCCCAGCAGGGGTATTCGACAGGGTGATCCATTGTCTCCATTCCTATTTATTATTTGTGCAGAGGGATTCTCAGCCTTACTTCGCAAAGCTGAAAATGAAGGAACATTGTGGGGTGTGAACTTCGGGGGGCATATGGATATTCATCACCTCCTCTTCGCAGATGATACCCTTATTTTCTCAGAAGCCACAATTGAAGCCTGCCAATCAATTATGGAGTTGCTGGATACTTATGAACGACTTTCAGGGCAGAAAATCAACTTAAATAAATCTGGGGTCTACTTCAGTAAGGGCATTAATATGGGCTGCAAAGAAGCTCTTTCTTCTATCCTTAACATTCCTCTCGGGGATGAAAATGGAAAGTATTTAGGCCTTCCTTTCATCATCGGCCGCACAAAAGTAGAAATCTTCTCATATGTTAAAGAAAGAGTGAACAAGAAATTAAATGGTTGGAAAGGCAAGTATCTCTCCTCAGCAGGAAAAGAAGTTCTCATAAAGGCGGTAGTGCAAGCGCTCCCCCAATACATAATGCAGTGTTTTATCCTTCCTAAGAAGACCATTCTGAATTGGAAAGTTTGACGAAAAAGTTCTTCTGGAGCAACACAGACGGTGACCGGAAAATACATTGGAAGTCTTAGAACAAGTGCTGTAAACTGAAGATGGAGGGGGGCTAGGCTTTAGAGATCTTGAATGTTTCAATGCCGCTCTTTTAGCAAAGCAAGCTTGGCGCGTTTTATCCGACCCAGAAACACTATCATCCCGTGTTCTTAAGGCGAAATATTTTGCAACAAAGGACTTTGAAGCTGCCACTATAACAGCCCGTCCATCAGTGATCTGGCGGGGTATTCTTCACGGAAGGGACCTTCTTTTTAAAGTACTAAGATGGCGGATAGGCAATGGAAACACAGTGAGAATAACAAAAGACCAATGGTTTCCACTCCCTCCTACCTTCAAAGCCCACCCAAAAGATGATTCAATGTTGCCAGAGAAGGTAAGCAGCTTAATTAATACTTATACTAGACAGTGGAAACACACTTTGATCAAAGAAATGTTTTGGCCATATGAAGCTGATAGCATTCTATCAATGCCCTTGTCCCCTCGAAATATTGATGATAAGTTGATATGGCATTATACGAGCAATGGCATTTACTCGGTAAAATCAGGGTATCACCTAGCTCTAAAGTTAAAGACTCAAGAGGCTGAACGTTCACTCGCAACTACCTCTCAGCCATATAAGAAAATTTGGATATCCTTGTGGAAATTACAAGTAAAGCCAAGAATCATACATTTTTGTTGGAAACTCCTAACTAACGCTTTACCTACTGTGATGGGCCTTCGCTCAAGGGGTATCGGCGACGGTATGTGCTTGGCTTGCAATAGAGAGAAAGAAACAATGAAGCACTATTTTTTTGATTGCATCATGGCAAGATTGGTGTGGAGCGAGCTCCCAAAGAGACATTATTGTACATCCCTCAATCCTGAGTCAATGCAAGACTTCTTCGAGTTGTTGGTTGACAAAGAAAGTGGTGAAGCAGCGGCAAGAATTATTTGTGTTTTATGGTGGATATGGAAATGTCGATGCAAACTAGTATATGAGAAGCAACCAACTCGCCCTGATTTGGTGTTGGCTCTCGCTGAGTCCGAAGCTAAAGCTTATTAAGAAGCCCAATTTTGACCTGTTTCCATCCCTACCCAGCAAAATCTTAAGAGGAGTTGGGAACCTCCACAAGACCCAATGGTAAAGTTTAATGTCGACGCTGCCACTAAAGGAAATACGATAGCTATTGGAGGTATTTTGCGTAACCATCGTGGTGACATGCTACACAGTTTTTCAATGAAGTTAGATATGGAAGGTATGAGGTAGTGATAGGTGAGGCTCTCGCGATTCACCAAGCTATCATTTTTGCTTTAACTTGGGGGTTATTCAGTGTCGTCTTCAAAGGAGGCTCTCTGACAGTATACCACAAGTTAACATCGGATGAGTTGGATTTATCTCACTTGGGAAGTATCATTGATGATTGTAAAGTTATGCTCCCTGTTTTTTCTAAATGCATTTTCTCTTTTGTCAAGAGAGAAGGAAATACTCCGGCTCACCTCTTGGCAAAGGAAGGTCTTTCTTTGGTAGGACTTAAACAATGGGGCTCTACGCTGTCTGCGAATGTAATCATGGCTTGCTCTCTCGATTTGATGAAATAAATGTCCTTTGTCTTCTAAAAAAAATAAAAAATATACACCATTCCAAATTCAAAAACTCCTCCTATCCCCCGCCTTAAAACAGGTGAAATCGTCCAAAAATAGGCGAAGTCGCCAATTTTTCTCTCACAGATAAGGGATCCCGCCCTCAAGCCCCGCCCATGGTGAGGGGCCCCGCTCTTCAAGATGGGCAGCCCCGCCCTTTTAAAAAAAAAAAATCAGAACAGTCCTTTGCAGATTTTCGAGTTCCATTTCTTCTCCAAACCAAAGTTTTTTTTAAGGATTGTAACAAATTTTCAGGGATATTCAACGAAGGATTCCAAGGTATGAATTTCTCCACCATCTCGGTAAATTTCGTGTGAATTTCATCATTTTGTTAATAATCGTTTCTTGAAATAGTGGATTATAATCGTTTTTTGTTTGTTAATAATCGAAATTTCTTGGTAAACTTGTGTTCCATCATTCTTGATGGTTTCATCAGACTCCAACCCTTGTTCATGCCACCAAATAACCCAATTTGAAGTTTCTTTGGATTTTTCCACTCTCGCCTTTTCGGGACAATTAAAGCACCAAATCGGTCTTCTTGAACACTTGGAATATATTGACTTCTCATTTAATTGATTGTTTTGAATTTTTTTTTAATAAAAAAAGGCAGGGTCACCCATCTTCAAGAGCGGGGCCGCTCACCATGGGCGAAAGTTGGGCGGGCTCGAGGGCGGGGAAGGGCGGCATCCCTCTTCCGTGGGCGAAAAATGAGCCACTCCGCCTATTTTTGGGCGATTTCACCCGTTTTAAGGCTGGAGATAGGAAAAGTTTTGAATTTGAAGGGGTGCATATTTCGATTTAATTTTTTTGAAAACAGGGTATTAAACGAATTTCACCTATATTTTTTTGATTACGTTGTGTGATTCCGACCGAATTTTGTTGGTTTAATTTAATAAAGAGGATGAAATGTAATTTGTGACGTGTATTGAATCTAAAAAAAACTCTCAACATCTAAATCAGAACAAGTAATGATTTACTGATTTAGATTTGGTCGATTTTGTAATTGCAGCACGGAACTGAACAATGCAAACTAAGTAGTATATTTTAGCTTTGTACTCATGTCTTGGGCTGCTTGGCTTTTATCTATATATTAGATTCCTTTTACCGTGAAATGTGGGATTTGATTGGTTTTATTTGTATATATATAAGCTCTCTTCCAAAATAAATAAAAAAACAAAAATAAACATAACCATCTGAAAAAAAATATAAATAAATAAATTTGTATATAAGCTAAAAATATGGGGCATTGCTTGGATTTGGGAGTGGGGACAAAATCGAAAGTGATTCATTTGGTCCTCTGTATAGCTAAATACAGCGTTAAATATACTTGTAAATTTCCTTCTTTGAACTCTCGTGTACTTTGATCATTCATGAACCTAATTTTTTTTAATCCAACAATCAATAAGTTGTACACAAAAAAAAACAATGAATAAATCAAATTCACTGGGTCATTAAGGCAAGTCCAATGGTAGGGTCAAAATCAAATTTTGACTTCTATAAAGATATTAGTATCTCTAATGGAAAAAATGTTAGGTATCTAAATTATACGTGGTACTAGACACGATACCAAATTTGATCCATTGACTAATACTCTTCCATACACCCCACGTGCGCAAGTGAGCTTCATTTTCTCTTAAAAAGTTCTTTATCATAGCACTGTTTGTGCCAAAAATTGTCGGCTTCAAAGAAAATGGTTATGCGGTTACATTTTGGATCATTTCTTCCTCAAAGTACTAACATAAATTAACATCAAATTATATGGAACACTCTTAAAAAAATATAGAACTTGAAAACATAAATTGTTACTATAGTTTTAACCTTTCTTTTTTAGATACAATCTAGTTGAAATTTATATTTTTTAAATCAGTATTAGATCAAACTATATAGAACATGCATATAGTGTTCTTAAACGAATAGAGTCTCTCATGAACAAACTCGTGTTCAACTCGTTAGTAACTGTGATCGTTCGTTTGTTTAGCTTAACGAACCAAGTTTGAACAAGATTTTAAACTCGTTTCCTAAACGAACGAACACGAACTTACTCGTGAACGTTCGATTATGTTTCCAAACCTGCTTAATCAATGTACAACCTAACATTAACTCATAAGATGATAAGACATCCATTAATCTAATAGATACTATAGAGTGATTTTATAGAAATTTGATAGTAGTCATAATGTTTTTATTATTATAATGTTTGAATATTGCTTTGTATTTATTCATTTAGACTTAATTTTGTATACCTAAACAAGTCAAGCTCGAATTGAGAAGCAAAAATACATGTAGCATGCCAAACTCGAACACGAGTTCGGACAAAATTTCGTTATAAATGAGTTGATTTTGAACATAATTTTATGTTCGTTTATTAAGCAAACATTCGTGAACTACGTTACCTTAACGAACCAAGTTTGAACATTTTTTTTCTGTGCGTTTATTAAACGAACGAACATGAACATGCTCGTGTCCTAAACGTACGGAACTTGAACAAGTGATACTCGGTTTGTCTCGGCTCGTTAACAGCACTACATGCATATAATTTTTCAAATTATTTATTAATAAATACGATAACAATATTGTATTGTACTGATAATGTTAAAAACATTCATAAATTTAATCAAACTAAAAAAATGATGCTAGTAAATTTTGATATTTATGGTTGGAGATGTGGTTTATAGTTATTAAAATCAAATTTTGATACATATGATTGAAGATGAAAATTTGATACTTGTATGAATAGTGTTGATAGGTATCAAAATTCAAAATTTGATATCTATACCACTGGACTTGCCCTTAGGATGTCATGAAACGCTGCAATTTCAATTAGTTTTCCTAATTTTGTTAATTTTACGGTTTTAGACCGTTTGGGTAGACTTAGAGACGTTGGTGACGTTACCCAATCATTTCATGATGTAAGCTCAGATGTTGACATAGGTATCGGTCACCCTACATTTCTCACTCATCGAGACTCATATACAAAATACTGAAGGTCATCTCAACACATGAGCCGACCTGGGTTGAACTCAATATCGGACTTCTATCAGCATGGCTCATCTTCGGAATGGCGCAGGTCGCTCATATATTTGTCAACTGACATGACGCGGATCGCCCTCTGTCCGAAGTGTCGCGGGTCACCTCTATACATATTATGGCTGGCATGACGCATGTCGTCTATAAGAGAGAGAGAATGCATGAAGAGAGATAAAGATAATTATCAAAAAAGAGAGAATGCATGAAGAGAGATAAAGATAATTATCAAAAAAGAGATAAATTGTTTCTTTGGATAAGATATGTTTTTAAAAGAAAAACATATTATTTTTTAAAAATTATTTTGGGATGATATAAATACTTTATCTTAATATTTGAATAAAATATTTATCTTTCTTCACAAGAATGACTGTTGTTTTTTATTGAGACACCGAGCTTGTTTTTTATTGAATGATGAAAAAAATACACTACTTCTCTTCGTGTAGAAGAGAAGTTAGAGATAAACACAAATCAAAATACATAAAAAGAAATACTAACTTATTGTAAGAATTCAAACAGAATTAAAATGAAAATAATTTCATTCGTAAAATTCACTTTAACCATCACAAATGATTATCGGACAATATAAATAAGGAAAGCCCAATGGCTAGTACAAGAATAGGCAATTTATCATTGGCTAAGATAGCTTAAGGTAACATTATTATAAATAAACAGACGCGGAACAAAAAAGCTGAGATGCAAAACAAAACAGTTGTGAAGAGCAGCGTCAGACAAGATAACTCAGAAGATCAGACTTGAAGGTCTGAAGTCCAAACGTGAAGAAATTAGATCTAATTTCTAACACTCCCATACTTTCCAAGCTTGTCAGAGATGTCATCATGGCTATTCCAGAAAGACCATTTGTTAGTATATCTGCAACCTGATCATGAGTGGAAACAAAAAGAATACAAATCAAGCCACTCTTGATTTTCTCCTTGATGAAATGCCAGTCAACCTCAATACGATTGGTCTTATCATGCTGAACAAGATTGTGAGCAATGTTGATGACAGATTTATTGTCACAATACAACTTTACACGATGAGTCGATTCGATCTTAGATCAATGAAGATGATTTTGACCCACCTAGAGCCATAGATCTGAACTCAGTTTCAGCACTAGATCTGGACACCACACTCTGCTTTTTTCTTCTTCAGATGACAAGGTTTCCTCCAAGATGACAAGCCAAGAGCCAAGAGCCAAAAGTGGTGAACCATGTGTCAAAGAGCCATGCCATCTTCATTGTAAACTAGCAACTCCAATTTTCATTAATAAAAAGCAGTGTTATGACCTAAAAGCGCTGGCGACTGTCGTCCCGTCAACCCCCGTTCATGTTCCGATCACTTTTTTCATCTTCTACTTTGAGACTCTGGTCCTTGGGTAGTACAGGTAAGCTATTCGGCCATGGCAGCTTCTCCTGCGATGGATTTAGATGGTTCTGAGAAGACCACCGAAGAAATGGATTTCCTGAATCAAAGTAACGAGCGATGGAAACCTGATACCATTCCGACGGCTGATCACCGTCCGGCATGGAGTGAAAGAAGTGGCGTGGAGGTAATTCAATTTCAAAGACCAAATTTACATGGGAGATGGGGAAGATGAGGGTGATGTTGCTGATTTTATTAAAATTGCTGAGAATTGGAGAGGGTCAGAGGTGGACGACGACCCAGTGGAATTGGAGGTGGAGAACTGCATCGAGTACTGGCGTCCCTGGCGTCGTGCGGTGATCATCAAGGTTCTTTGTCAAAACATGTCATTCTGTATTCTTCAAGAACGATTAACAGCAATGTGGTGCACAAAGTGAAAACTGGGTATCGTGGACTTGGAATTGGGCTATTATGTGGTTCGTTTTTGTTGTAGGGAGGATTATTTGACAGCCCTCGAGAAAGGCCCGTGTCTAATTCAAGGACACTACCTTACAGTGGGGAGATAGAGGCCATTCTTTGTTCTATCACAAGAAAAAATTGTGTCTACTCTTGTTTGGGTGAGGTTCCCACAGGTACCACTTGAGCTTTTTGATAATCACGCATTCTTACTTAATTTGGCTAAGAGAGTTGGGAAGCTGATAAGGGTGGGTGTAGTAACTACTGGGTCTGCTCGCAGGAGGTATGCTCGAGTCTTTTCGAAATGGACTTGCATAAGGTCCTTCGAACTAAAGTTGTACTAAGAGGCTTCCAATTCCAAGTCGAATATGAGGGGCTTCAATTGACATGTTTTAAATGCGGTAAATACAGGCATAAAACCCAAGATTGTCCTTCGAACCAGCAGGGTCAGGATGTGGAACTAAGAAGAAACATCCAAGTTGTTTTGTACCCACCACTCCCGCAAGGTCCCACCCCCGAGCAGCCTTTCGGTCCATGGATGTTAGCGACTAACAGACAGAGGAGACCTATAGGAGGGCTAAGGGGCCAGGGGGAACGGCGAGCCAATACCGAAAAAAGGAATAGAACCTTTGAGCAACAAAATGATGAGCAAATGGGCCGTAATGGGTCAAGATATGTTGTCCTTTCAAAGGAGGATGAGCAGACCGCTATGCGAGAAGATGGGGATCTCCTAAATGGGGTGTTGGAATTAAAACGACAAATGGAGGAAGTTGCAGCTGCCCATTTGGCCCTAAATGTCTCCCTACTAACTAAAGACGGCCCTAAGGGGCAAAAGAAGACCCAATCCGGCAACGACAATCAACGTAACACATCAAAAGAAAGACAATCTCAACCGGAACAAGCTAAAAGAAAGGAACCGTCCATCAGTGGGGTGAATATAAACTCATCAGTGAAAAGGACATCCACCTCATTGGGTACTTCTAGAACGCAGCTTTCCAGGCCCTTACAGGACATTTCAAATGGACATCAGGTACAACATACTACTTTGAGACCTGATGGTGCTATTCTCATCCCACCTCAACCTCCTGACGGGTCAAGAACTCGTAATAACACCACATGTAAGAGTACTGGGGTGGGAAAAGGGACTGCACATTGGACGTTGAGAGATGAACCGCCTGACGATATGGATACTTTGGATGGGGGGGTCCCGTCCAGCCCTTTAACTTGGTTCTCTCATGTATATTCTTACCTGGAATTGTAGAGGAGTGGGATCCCAAGATTTCCTACAAAATTTGAAAGAATTACTGCAAGCTCATAAACCCGACGTCTTATGTTTGGTGGAAACTCGTGCCGGTAGCTGCAAGTCATAGCGTATTTTGTACAATTCGACTTATAATAAGGTTCTTGTGTGGAAGCGAGAATATTTTCGGGTGGCATTTGGTGTTTCTGGAATAATGATGAGATACTAATAGAATACCTCTCAAGTACGTCTTAGTGCTTGAATGTAGCCATTTGTTGTAATAAAGAAATAAAGTGGATCTTGTCCATAGTGTACGCATGCCCCACACCAAGCGTTAGGAATGACTTATGGGAATACATTACCCGCCTCTCTAGTGTCATTCATTACCCTTGGTGCCTGATGGGAGATTTCAACCAAGTCATTGATCAGGAAGATAAGTACGGGGGAAGGCCGGTTGGCGGTGTGAACGTAGAAAAAATGCGAAACATGATACAACATTGCAAGCTGGTGGGAGTTGAATTTCAAGGCTCGAGATTTACCTGGACTGACCCTCTTTTCATGGGAAATCACATCTTAGAACGTCTTGACCAAGTTTGGTGTACTAGTAACTGGCTCATCCAACATCCGGAGGTAAATTTGATGCATCTCGCTAAGACCCATTCGGACCACAATCCCCTTCTCCTCCAACTAAAACCAAGGAAAACCAAGAAACCTGAGGGCCCAATCAACCATTTTTTAAACGTTTGGCTTGAAAATAATGATTTCCAAGATTTTGTCGAAAATAAGTGGGATGACTCTTAGCCAAATATTGGGGTTGCTATTCAAAAGTTTATGGAGGAAGCTCATGCTTGGAACAAAAGAGTATTTGGTAATATTTTCTATTGTAAAAGGACTACCTGAACCAGTTGGAGGGGATATGAAAGGCTATTGCAGCCTGATGGGAGTCAACTTTACTGTACTTTGGTGTGCAGTTTAACCCCCGTTTATTACTTTATTGGCATGTTTTGGGTGGTTTTAGACCTGTGTAAGAGTAATACGCACGGGGAGTTAAACTGTCACATCGATAGTAAACTCTGCCTTTTTAGCGATATTTATCTCTTTTCCGAGCGTTTTTGTCTTGCGGAATTACGTGTGGTGTTTGTTCATACACGTTATTGCAGGGCTTAGGTGACTCGAGGACCCGGAAGGCAATGTTTTGGACTGAGGAACATGTTCGTGGCATGAAAATAGCATGAAAGTCGAGAAAAATCGAGTTTGGAGCAAAATCAAGGCAAACTAGCGTTTGCCATTCCCAAACTGGCGTTTGAATCAAGCTCAGGCCAAACTGGCGTTTGTAGAGTTCAAACGGGCGTCCACAAAATCAGCACTTGATACTGAAATTTACATTTTCAGACGGACGAGAGTTCAAATTACCCCCAAACGCACGTTTTGATGGGTTTAGCCCGAATCAAGAAAGCTCATACAAGACAAACTGGCGTTCAGGCAACCCAGACGGGCGTTTTCCCTCAAGACATGGTCTTACAACCGAGTGTTCAAGGCAAGTAAACACTGGTTCACTGAAGACGAAACCCTAATATCATCAAGATTTCCAGCCCAGACGAGCGTTCACTATGACTGTTGGTCCCTTGAAAAGACTTTGGTTAAGTTTAGAGGGGGGTGAGTAAACATAACTCTTAAAACTTTTTGGAGTTAACAAACTCAGCAAGTTCGATGAGTATTGATTGTTCAATAGTCTCTCGACAACATTTCGATGAGTCTGATTTGTTGATTTTCTTGAATTTGTTGCTTGTGAATATATTCAAGTTAAGCCTTATTACTTGTTAAAGTATGATACCAAGTATTATATACTCAGTAGTGTAAGTGTGTGATTCAGTTGCAAGTTACAGTAGGTTGATGTGCTAAATATACTAAATGCAGAATGTAAATACAGAAAGTAAGTAGGCAATTTTTATAGTGGTTCCAGGTGGTGTAATAATGTCAGTCCACTCTTCTCCTATGATGTTGGAGGTAATTCACTAGAGATCTTTGAGGTTGTAGTTCAAAAAATCCCTAAGTTGTCTGTCCTTCACCAATGACTATGGCTTCACAAACTGAACACTTGGAACAGGTAGGATTGCTGCTCCAAAGACTTCCACTGGTCCTTGAAGGGTAGGATTGCCTCTTCACCAGCTCCACCACAAACAACAGTTCTTGACACCTAAGTGCTTCTCTGTCTTCAGTAGGTTTCTTGTAAAAGAATGTTTCAATCAAGTAAGTGATTCAACTTTCAGCAGCTTGATCAGGATGAAATGATCAGCAGCTGGGAATCTTCAAGTGTGTATACTTGATGTAACTTGATAGCAGGTTACACTTGAAGAATTTACTAGATCAGTAGCATTAAGATCAGTAACATCAGCGGGGTGATTTCTTGATAAGAATATGATAGCTCAAGATTGATTGTTCTTTTTCATCAATTTTCATCATCTGTTTCTGTATCAGGGGTCTTCTATTTATAGGTGAGAATCATTATGACTTGTGTTTGAAATTCAAAACATATCCGTTTCAGATTTGTCCACATCTTGACTTGTATTCTGTCCCTGTACATAGTATCGACATTGTCGATTTACTTTTGTGATTTGATTATCCACCCTTTGACTTGTACCCATTGGATAAAGCTCTGAATCTTTCCAACGTTCCTTTAATCTTAACCATTGATTTGTTGAAAAAAACCAAGAGTTGTTATATGTCCTTGTCCTTGTACAATTCCAATGCAACCTTTGATTAAATCGAAACATACATTCAGTAGATTCAAGTGTTATGTAAGTCTGCTGAGATACTTGGCAGTCAGTTGTTCCTAATTTGCCGTGTTTATAAAACACCGCAGCTGACTTCTTTATATCTAACTTTTGTTATGAAGTTAGATTACACCAATTTGAACATAACTAAGTTCCAATCACCACTTTACTCATGAAACTTAGACCTTGTACACAAGGTATATGTAATCAGTTTAGGTCATCACAGACTTCCCTAAATTATGATTCCATATCATTGACTTAAAACACTAAGTTTGATCCCTTAGCCTTTAATAACTGAGTTTGAGCCCTCCTCACCTGATCTTCAAAGTAGCTTCTAAACTAGTATCTTGACTCGGTGTACTTTATCGACCTAGACAGTCTCTGTGATGAAAGTCAGCTGACCTTTTACAATGCTTGTTTGATCAAACCTATACAAAGATCAAACTCTAATAAGCCTATACATTTGATCTAGACATCTTTTTTCCTTTGCCCTATAACAGCTAGTCTGGCACTCATCACTAAAGCATTAAAATTTGTCCAACAATTTCCCCCTTTTTGGTGATGATGCCAATACCCTCCTTACAGCAAAGCAAAAAGGATAAAAACAAAAATGCAGAACAAATTCAGTCAATTCTCATTATAATCATATTTGTTCATCATTATTACAAACTAGATTCAGCAAAAGATAGAGAATTATGCAAGTCTACAGAACTAGTTCCTCATTTCTCTTTCTTGTCTCTCTTTCTCTTGTTGCTCTTGATATTCCCTTATGTCTCTGACCATGTCTCTCATCCATTGATTTTCAATGGAAAAATCAATATGAGGATTTACTTCCTTCCACCATTTCCATGCCTCAGGTAGAGTTAGATTGATTTGGTGCACTCTGAATCCTAGAAGCATGTACAATTGCTTGAACTCTTCCAATGACTCTCTTGCTGAAGTAGTAGGTAGACTTCTTCCACCTCTTCCACTTCTTCCACCTCTACCACCTCTGTGTGAAGCTCTTAAAGACTTAACTCTAGCTTCCCAAAACTTAAGTCCCAAAAAGGAATTTAGTCCCTCATGGAAACCCTTGTCATGGTAAGGTCTCCTATTATTGTAATATTGCTTCTTGTATTCTTTGAAGAGGTCATCAGTCAGCTGAAGTCTGCCAGGTGCAAGTTCTCTGAATGCATTTGTATCAGCCTCCCATTTCTTTGAGCAAAAATCCTTGCAGCCTATTTTGCTACTGCTGTTTGGCCCTCTTCCCCCTTATTGACATCATCAACAAAACGGGACAGCAGGCCATGAACACTCTCCTGTGTGATCACTAAGTTGTTCAGTTGACCTTCCATAATTTCTGTTCTTGTGTCAACTGCTGTGATCCTTCCTTCCAATGTTTGCTCCAACAGATTGATCCTTTCAGTGACTTTATGATCCAATGTAGCATGTTGAAGTGTTTCAGCAGGGTCAGCCACAACAGGCTTGGGTGCCTCAGCAAGTTTGTCAAGCTTCTTGTGAATGAAGGCAAGTTGTTCTTTCAAGAACTGATCCTTGAGTTATTTCCTTGTTTTATGCCTCTCACATCTTTGGTTAGATCAGCAAGAGCAAACTGAGTGGATGTGATATTTGAAGCAACTGTTTCAGTAGTCCTCCCTCTATTTTCAAATAAGTTCATTAAATATTCAAATATTTGCTCTTGTCTATCAAGTTGAGTTCTTAACTGTGTAATGTCATTTATGATTGCCCCCAACTCATCCAAAACATGTGCTGGTACTGCACCAGCCACACCTCCAGCCATATGTCCAGCAGGCTCTTCAATATTGTACTGTGCCCTCTGTCTGCTGACTACCATGGCCCAACTCCTATCCCTTCCAGCAGGGTCAGGACCTCCTTCAACCATAGCACCAAAAATATCTTCCAAAGTGGGATCTTGTGCTGGTTGAGGTTCCAAGATAGGTTCTTCTTCAAACAATGGCACATATGCCTATTGAGGTTCAGCGGCAACAGGTTCTGCCTCAGGCACTTGGAACTCCTCATCACTGAAGTCATAGTCCAACAGCTGTTCATCCTCATTAATGCTATGATGCGCTAACTATCCTTTCCTTGATACCTCTTTTGCCACAAGAGTGTTTGTATTACAACAAACATGTTCTTCAACAATTGCAGAGGTTTCCTCCAAACCCATTGTGAGTTCCAACCTTTGTCCAAGTGCTGTCTGATCCTCAGCAACCTGTACCTCCAGTTCCGACCTTTGTTCAGGTGATGTTTGTTCCTCAGCAGCCTGAACCTCCACAAGAAGTAGGGGTGATCCTTCAAAACCCATCACCATGTCCAATCTCTGTCCTATCACTGTTTGCTCCTCAGTGAGTAGGACCATCTCTTCCACAAAAATAAAACGAAAAATAGCCATATTTTCCTCTAAAAATCCTCTAGCATCGGTAACTTTCTGTAGAGGATCAGCATTTTTAGATAAGGTGTCCTAAGTAATCCACTCCTGATACTGAGCTGAATCTTTAGAACTGATATCAGGCTCACTGTGTTCAATAACCTTCTCCTCATCCAAATATTTAGTCTGTTGATCATCAAGATTCACATCAGACTCCACAACCAAGAATGTATCAGATGTACCAACCAGCCTGTTATCTTAAAAATTTATTCCATCATTGATTAGAGCCTCCAAATCATCTATAGTAAGATCTTCCAGATCTTCATCCATTTTATCAGTTTGCTGGACCTCGGCAGACTTGCCAGCACAAGTAGATTGTTCTACTCTTGGTTCAGTTGATAATGCAGTTCCACTGGCTTCTCCTTGATGTGTAAGATGATCATCATCAAAATCAGATGATGATGAATCATCACTATCTGGTGCATCCCTAGTATCCTTAAACATGATACCTTCTTCTTTATTTCCTTCTTCAATGAGTTCCATCAACCTCATTTCCAGTAAGGAAGTATTAACCAAGTCAAGTAGGTTTTCCACCTCTAACTTTTCAAAAGCCCATTCTTCAAAATCTGTCATTGGCTCAGCAGCTGATTTTTGTCTCTTATAGTAGCCAAACTTCCATTGAAAGTAATCAGCAACCAGTTTGAGTTTGGGATCAACATATCTTTCTTTCCTTTTCTTTTCCTTCATCTCAAAAGGCATCGATGGCTTTCTAGGTGCTGTTTGTCCAACTTGTTGTCCTCCAAAGGTCTCAACAAGCAGATTCAATATTTCCTCAGCAGATGCAACTATGTCAGTAGGTACCTCAGATTGTACATTTGTACCTACCACCTCCAATTGTTCCACACTTGGTTCCCCCTGAGTTGTATGTGTAACAGCAGGGTCAGCAACCATGTGTTCTTCCTCCTGAGTTGTAGCATCCACAGCAGGGTCAGGAACCAGTTCACTAATTTCTTCAGTAGGCTTAGGTACATCAGTCTGCTGTGGTTCTTCACTGTGTTGCTCAACAACAACACCAGGATCAGCAGTAGGCTCAGCAGCCTCGACTTCTACTTCCCTTTGAGCCTCTAGAATCCTCAATTCTTTCCCTTTTTCCATGTTTCTTTTTCTTCACAATTTCCTTCATTCTCTTGGAAGGCTGTTCAGATTCACTCTCAGAAGCTTTCCTCTTTCTTCTATCTTCCTTCTGTTGCTCTTTTAAAATTTCAGCAACAGATTTCTTCTTTGCGATTTCAAAGAAGTTCAAGTGACCTCTCACTTCAGCTGGAACCTCGATGGATTCTGCGCAGGTTTACTGTTTTCTGCTTTGTCTTCTTAGGCTTAAGCATTTCAGTTATCTTTCTAGTGTCAGCAGCCTTTTTCTTCTCAGCAACTTTCTTCGGTGCAGCAGATTTAGTAACTTGTTCAGTCTGCTCACCACCAGCATCATCGTCTCCACCATTGTCACTCTCAGTCCTTTCTGTATCCAACTCTTCATCATCATCCAACCCAGGGATGAGATAGCTGATCTCCTTCTTATATCTGGACTTGTTGAGTTTCTCAGGTGCAACACCAGCAATCTTCAAATGAGTCAGCAGGGCCTGAATCATCAAACCCAAGGGCAATGTCTTGGACTTCCTAGTCCATTCTCTGTCCTCCGTTATCACCTTCTTCATGTTTTGGACAAAGAAACCAGCCCAATCAAACTTCATGCTTTTGCAGATGATGATCAACAAGTCAATCTTGGGTCCAGACAGTGTGTCAAGGCTTCCACTGAATCCCAAGATGTTCTTTGCTATAATCTTACTCAGCAGATTATACTCCATCCTTATATGCTTCACATTGATGCTCGGTGAAGATTTGATGGTATTGTTGGTCTTTATTTTATCGACAAAATCCAATCTTGACAGCCCCATTTCTTCAGGATTGGTTGGAGAATTGTTTCCAGGTCCAAAACCAAATGCTTCCCTCAGCAGGTTTGAGGAAATTTCAATCTCTTGGCCATTTACTGTGGTAGTAAATGCCTCTCTATTATCTCTTATCACAGTGTTTCTCCAGAAATTCACAACATTTGTGTAAGATATGCTTCCAATCTCAGATTGAGAATATCCTCCAATCCTTCATATCTTCTGATTCTCCTACCAATGTTGATAGCTAACTCGGTTTTATTAGCATCAACAATGAACCCTCTAACACTTTGGCTCGTTCCAATGTGAATATCATCCTTGTCCGCCATTAGAGATGAAAAAGATGAAGAAAAAAGTTTTCAAATCTGTGTTCACACAGTGTATCTTCAGAGAAAATCGATATGAATGTTGTAAGTGATGTCTCTGTGTATATATCTGTATATATAAAAAAGTAGTGGGTAGTAACTATCAGATAAAGTGTTGTACGTGCACTGTAGCATTAACCATGATTAAAGTAGAATAAATGCGATGTTGCCATGTGTCCCACTAATTGATTTCATAAGAGTTGTAACCGTTGGATATTTGTAACTGCAGTTATCAAGGATAAGAATAATATCCAATTACTGTTGACTTCATTTAAGTTTGACTGTCTTGAAATGTATAGCTCGTGACCTTTCTCTTGATGAGACTTGGATCAAGTGACCTCATCGACAAGAATGCCTCGGTCTATCACGACTAAGTAACTCTCTATTGATCTTCAATTCCTCTTGTTTTGTCCAACTGATAATACAAGATGAAGTTTAATACCAATGACTGATCTGTCAAGTGAGCTCACCCAACAGGACAAAGACCAATCCCCTTGGCAACTTCATTTTCTCAACTGTCCAAACATAAATAAGTACATGGAATTATTGAAACCAATGACTAATCTGCTAAGTGAGCTCAACCAACATAGCAAAGACTAATCCCCTTGGTGAATTCCAGTATACTGCTGATCAAAGATGTATCAGTCAACTTTTATAATTCCAAGTTCAGTCATTTACTTAGCAAATCTTTCACTATCCAATGGTTTTGTGAAAATATCAGCAAGTTAATCTTCTGTAGGGATGTAAAGAACCACCACATCTTTCTTCTCAACATGATCTCTTATAAAGTGATGTCTCACATCTATATGCTTGGTTCTAGAGTGCAAAACAGGATTTTATGTGATTGCAATTGCACTTGTGTTATCACACATAATTGGAATTTCTCTTTCTTCAATTCCATAATCCCTTAATTGTTGTCTTAACCATAATATTTGTGCACAGCAACTTCCAGCAGCAAT
Source organism: Gentiana macrophylla (assembly GCA_026214975.1). Classification (NCBI taxonomy): domain Eukaryota; kingdom Viridiplantae; phylum Streptophyta; class Magnoliopsida; order Gentianales; family Gentianaceae; genus Gentiana; species Gentiana macrophylla. Next base: position 9,993,782 of record CM047811.1, on the reverse strand, counting down.
GTATTCAGCTTCAGCAGTGGAAGTTGATATAGAATTCTATTTCTTGCTAAACTAGGAAACCAGTCTATTTCCCATCAACTGATAGGTTCCTGTGGTGCTTATTCTATCAATCTTGCATCCAGCATAATCAGAATCTGAGTAGGATATAACCTTGAAGCTTCCATCTTTTGAATACTATATCCTTACTCCCAAAGTCTCTTTTAGATACTTGAGAATCATTTTGACTGCAGCTAGATGACTTTCTTTAGGTTTTGATTGAAATCTTGCACAAACACCTACAACAAAGGATATATCAGGTCTGCTGGCAGTAAGGTACAACAGACTGCCTATCATTCTTCTGTATAAAGTATGATCAACATCTTTGCATTCTTTATCTTCATCCAGTCTAATGTTTGTACTCATAGGAGTTGATACCATGGTGCTGTTTTCCATACCAAACTTCTTCAATAACTCCTTGGTATACTTGGTTTGATGAATGAAGATTCCATCTTTCATTTGTTTGACTTGTAATCCCAAGAAATAGTTCATTTCTCCCATCATACTCATATGGAACTTGCTTTTCATGAGATTGGCAAACTTTTCACATAGCAATTCATTTTCAGAACAAAAAATTATGTCATAAACATAAATCTGTACCAGCAGGGTGATGTCTCCTTCATTGATTTCTGAAAAGAGTCTTGTCAATGGTACATTTGGTAAAACCATTCTTCACCAAGAATTGAAATAGGGTCTCATACCATGCTCTTGGTGCTTGTTTCAAACCATAAAGTGCTTTATTGAGTCTGTACACTTTGTCTTCTTGATCTTTAACTTCAAAACCAGGAGGTTGCTGAACATAAACCTCTTCTTCTAGAATGCCATTCAGAAATGCACTCTTGACATCCATCTGGTATACTTTGAAGTTTTTATAAGCAGCATATGCCAGGAATAATCTTATAGCTTCCAATCTTGCAACTGGGGCATATGTCTCATCAAAATCTATTCCTTCTGCTTGAGAATAGCCTTTTGCTACTAGTCTGGCCTTATTCCTCACAATGGTACCAGATTCATCCAATTTGTTTCTGTATACCCATTTGGTTCCAATTATATTTGCATGATTAGGCCTTTCCACTAGTGTCCAAACTTGATTTCTTTCAAATTCATTCAATTCCTCTTGCATAGCAATTATCCAATATGGATCTGATATTTCTTCTTCAACAACTTTAGGTTCCATTTGAGATAGAAAACATGTAAACATTACTTTTAATTGTCTTCTAGTCCTCACACCTTGCTGTACATTGCCAATAACTTGCTCAACAGGATGATACCTTAACCATTATGGATTTTGGTTAGATTTGTTCTCAGGAACATCATCTTCAGTAGGGTCTGCTGTTGCTTCAACAGGGTGATCAGTAGATCCTTGAACTGCCTCAGTTGTTGCATCAGTAGTGACATCATCAGGGTGTTCAGCAGGAGCAGAGTCAGAAATCTTTAAATCATTTATCCTTTCCAAAACATCAACACATTCTGGATCAGTGACTTGTTGATTCCATTCCAGTGAACTTAGGTTCATCAAATACAACGTGTATTGATTCTTCATGTTTCAGTGTTCTTTTATTCAGTACCCTGAATGCCTTGCTGACAGAAGAATATCCCAAGAAGATTCCATCATCTGATTTTGGTTGGAATGTCTTCTATTGCTCCTTATGATTTAATATAAAACATTTTCTTCCAAATGGATGGAAATAGGATATTTGGGTTTCCTTCCATTCCAAATCTCATAAGGTATTTTCAGCAGATTTTTGTTCACTGAGGTCCTATTTTGTGTATAGCATGCTGTGTTAATTGCTTCAGCCCAATATCTTTCAGGTAATAATACTTCACAAATCATAGTTCTTCCTGCTTCTTTCAAAGTCCTGTTTCTTCTCTCAGAAACCACATTTTGCTGAGGTGTACCGGCAGCAGCTAGTTGATGTAGCACACCATTCTGCTCACAATATTTTCCTATAACTTTATTGAGAAATTCAGTACCCTTGTCTGATCTGATCTTCACTACTGTCAAACTTTTCTCATTTTTCAATCTCTTCAAGAGTTCAGGCATCTTTTGAAGTGTTTCACTTTTCTTGTTCATGAATACTACCCAAGTGTATCTTGAATAATCATCCACAACCACTAGAGTGTACTTCTTTCCTGTTACACTTGTTGGTGTTACTGGTCCAAACAGGTCCATGTTCATTAGCTCCAAAACTCTTTTTGTTGATTTATTAGTCTTTGACTTGAAGCTTGATTTTGTTTGTTTACCTTGCTGACAAGCATCACATATAGCATCCTTTTTGAATGTGATCTCAGGTAAACCAATCACCAGTTTCTTCTTCACCAACTGAATGATATCATCAAAGTTCAGATGATTCAACTTCTTATGCCATAACCAATTCAGTTCTGACTTGGTATGCACAATCAGGCATGTCTCTGGAACAGCAGTAGACCAATCCACAACATACATGTTTTGTTGTCTTCTTCTAGCCAACACAACTTGATCACCTCTTTCACTAATGACAATACATGTGCCTTTGTCAAAAGTGACCTTGTAACCCATGTCACAAAACAGTCAAGTGCTCAGTAAGTTGTAGTCTAGTCCTTCCACAAATGCAACATTCCTGATAGTTAATCCATTTCTCACAAGTGTGCCATATCCTCTTGTGTATCATGATGTGTTCTTGTTGCCAAAATTCACTCTTGGACTATCCTTTGCCACATAATTTGACAAATAGTTCCTATTCTTTGTCATATGTCTGGAACATCCACTGTCAAAGTACCAGACACCCTACAAAACAAAGTTAATGTATTTTAGGTATCCAAAACTGTTTGGGTCCATAATGGTCAGTGGTAAGCATGACCCTTGACAAATTTCCATAAGGTCTTCTTTTAAAAGTGTTATACTTTTGTTCATACATGTATTCTACACATCCATAAGGTCTAACATTTGGTTGTGTAGGACTCACATATGCTTTCTAGCCTTTTGGTATGTAATGCTGTTTGGGGTGATTTCTATTGTTAGAAGCACTAGCATAACCATAGGTTTGTTGTCTGTTAGGAGCAGCCCTGTTATATGGAGTCTGCTAAGGTCCCTGTTGAGGTCTTGTATAAGTCTCTCTTTGAGTCCTCTCACGATTCCATTCTTTGAGGTTTTACCCTTGCAGCATGGTTATATCTATTGTTTCTAGCAGTAGGTGCAGGAATATTCCAATCATCTTCAGTAGGTAATAATCTACCTTTCCCCCTGAGATAAGTATCCCTAGAATGATTGACATTTTTAGGTTTAGGATTCTTATCCTTGGAATATTTCTGATTTTTGCCCATTTGTGGTCCAGCAGACTTGGTAGCAAGTTTGCTATCAGTAGGTCTAGAATGTACAGCAGTCCTACTCTTAGATTTATTCTTTTTGTTAGGTGTTGTTGACCTTTTTGACTTCTGATTTTGCTTCCTTGAAGTCTTCTCAATAGGCTTCACTGCCTCAGCAACCTTTTTAGGAGTTGGATCTTGTGCAGGCATAAACTTAGGACCAATTCTGGTACTAGGTTCAGTAACCTTACTGGATCCACTCTTATTGGATTGTTGAGTTCCAAACCTAAGGCCTATTCTATCACCATAAGGCTTTCCAGATTTGGATGCAGTAGTGGAACTAGATTGTTTAGCAGATTCAGCAGCTACTGAATGTACAACAGGCTTGTGTTGATTCTGTCCAACCTCTTTTTCCTTTCCTTTGAGAATTCTTAATTCAGCTTTTAACCTTTCAACTTCTACTTGAAGAGCTTCTTTTTCAGCCTTCACAATCTCATAACCAGATTGTAGTATCCTCAGTTGATTAAGGATGGCATCCAAAGTTTCTTCAATGTCAGAATTTCTAGGATTTGAACCACAAGTTGATTCAAAATCACTTTCAGCAGAAGTGTTTATAGATACATAATTGTATACCTCCTCTGTTTCATCCATATTTGCCATTAAAGCATAATCATCCATATCAGCAACAAGTGCAGTATCATCAGATTCATTTCCTTTTTCTGATTCAACTTCATATCCTGATTCATCTTCAGCAACCATAGCTTTCTTGCCATATCTTCTTTGTTGACTTTTGCTCTTGATGAGTCGGACAATCAGTGCGAAATGTCCAGGCTTCTTACAGTTGAAGCAAAGATAATCAGGTTCCTTCTTCTATTTTAGTTCAGGACAGTCAGGTTTGAAATGTCCTGGTTTCTTGCATTGAAAGCACAAGTAGTCATTGTCTTTCTGGATTCATCCTTATTCTTTTCACTAGATCTCTTTGTGAAATTCCTTGGAGAACTCCTTCCATTTCATCATTCTGATTTTCTTGCTCAGTAGGGCAATTTGTTCTTGCATCTCATCCAGTAGATCATCTTGAGCTCCTGATGTTTCTTCTTGATGTTTAGCAGCCAATGCAGTGGTCTTTGGTTCTTCTTTTTCAGTCTCAGGTACAAGTTTCTTGTTGAATTCCTAAGCCTTGAAATCTGAAAATAACTTGAAGGTATCCTCTTCATGTAGACTTCTCATTTCTTCTATTGCAGTCACCTTCATTTCCCAAACTTCGTTTGCAGGTAAGGCTTCTAAGATTTTAGAATTGATTTCTTTTTTTGAGTAGTTCACACTCAGTAGGGTGAGTTCATCCATGATGGCATTGAATCTTGATTCCATTTGTTCAATGGTTTCATTTGGTTTTATTTTGAAATCTTGGAACTTTTTCTTTGCCACACTGATTTTGTTCTTCTTGATTGCATCAGTGCCTTCACAGATTAATTGTAACTTATTCTGAAGTTCCTTTGCAGTCTTGCAATCTTTCACTTTCATGTACATATTGCTATCCAAGGTTCTGTATATGATATCAATAGCAATGTTGTCGAGGTTTGCTCTTTTTCTATCTTCGGCATTCCATTCTCTTTTTGGCTTTGGAATGTACTGAGTTTGACCATCTACAGTTATAGCTTTTGTGATTTCCAGTGGTCCATCAGTCAACACATCCATCATCTCATCATGCGTTGCAGGTAGAAAAGCTTGCATACGACGTTTATACTCATCAGAATGATCTAAAGAACACATCAACATTGTTCTAGCATACTGGTTGTTATCCATGATGCAAAGTTTTGAAAATCAAAAACTTGAAAAAGTTTTCAAAGTATTTTCACAAGCACAACAAGTAGGATTACTTCAGAATAGAAGCACTGCTCCGATACCAATTGTTGGTCCCTTGAAAAGGCTTTGGTTAAATTTAGAGGGGGGGTGAATAAACATAACACTTAAAACTTTTTGGAGTTAACAAACTCAGCAAGTTCGAGAGCTGGCCGATTTGCTCGATGAGTCCGCTAACCACTCGAAGAGTCTGCTTGAAAGCTCATGAGTCTGCCGACTCCGATTTTCTTGAATTTGTTGCAGTGGAATATATTCAAGTTAAGCCTTATTACTTGTTGTTAAAGTATGATACCAATTATTGGATACTCAGTAGTGTAAGTGTGTGATTCAGTTGCTAGTTACAGTAGGTTGATGTGCTAAATATACTAAATGCAGAATGTAAATGCAGAAAGTAAGTAGCCAATTTTTATAGTGGTTCCAGGTGGTGTAATCCTGTCAGTCCACTCTTCTCCTGTGAAGTTGGAGGTAATTCACTAGAGATCTTTGAGGTTACAGTTACAAAAATCCCTAATTTGTCTGTCATTCACCAATGACTATGGCTTCACAAACTGAACACTTGGAACATGTAGGATTGCAGTTTCAAAGTCTTCCACTGGTCCTTGAAGGGTAGGATTGCCTCTTCACCACTCCACCACAAACAACAGTTCTTGACACCTATGTACTTCTCTCGCCTTGAGAGGTTTCTTGTAAAAGAAGGTTTCAATCAAGTAAGTGATTGACTTTCAAACTTGACTTGATCAGGATGAAATGATCAGCAGCTGGGAATCTTCAAGTGTGTATACTTGATGTAACTTGATAGCAGGTTACACTTGAAGAATTTACTAGATCAGTAGAATTAAGAACAATAACATCAGCAGATGATTTCTTGATAAGAATCTGATAGCTCAAGATTGATTGTTGTTTTTCATCAATTTTCATCATCTATTTCTATATCAGGGGTCTTCTATTTATAGGTGAGAATCCTTGTGACTTGTGTTTGAAATTCAAAACATAGCCGTTTCAGATTTGTCCCCATCTTGACTTGTATTACGTCTCCTATACAGATCGACATCTTCGGGTTTACTTTTGACAGATTTTGATTGTCCACCCTTTGACTTGTATCCATTGGATAAAGCTCTGAATCTTTCCAACGTTCCTTTAATCTTAACCATTGATTTGTTGACAAAATCAGGAGTTGTTATCTGCCCTTGTCCTTGTAATATTCCAATGCAACCTTTGATTAAATCAAAACATACATTCAGCAGATTCCTGTGTTATGTAAGTTTGCTGAGATACTTGGCAGTCAGATGTTCCAAGTTTGCTGTGTTTATAAAACACTGCTGCTGACTTCTTTATATCTAACATTTGTTATGAAGTTAGATTACACCAATTTGAACATAACTAAGTTCCAATCACCACTTAACTCATGGAACTTAGACCTTGTACACAAGGTACATGTAATCAGTTTAGAACATCACAGACTTCCTTAAATTCTGATTCCGTATCCTTGACTTAAAACACTAAGTTTGATCCCATAGCCTTTAATAACTGAGTTTGAACCTCGGACTTGGTCTTCAATTGAGTTTCTAAACTAGTCTCTTGACTCATGTACCTTATCGACCTAGGCAGTCTCATTGATGAAAGTCAGCTGACCTTTTACAATGCTTGTTTGATCAAACCTATACAAAGATCAAACTCTAATAAGCCTATATATTTGATCTAGACATCTTTTTGCCTTTGCCCTATAACAGCTAGTCTGGAACTCATCACTAAAACTTTAAAATATGTCCAACAAAGACTCCAACACTCGTCCGGCCCCGACAGCAACGGATTTTAACCTAGCAATATAAATACGCAGCCCCATTCTTTCATTCAGCAAGTTTTTAAAATTATACCGACTTTAGACATATTTGGGGCGATTTTGGAGCGGTTTTATTGTAGGTTGATCATCCTTCGATACTTTGATCCCATAGATAACACCCTTTGATTCTACACACTTTTTATAGCTTAGATTTACGTTTCAAGATCAAAGATTTGGCTTTTGGTGCAATTATTTCTTCATACTTTTCTGGATCTGATTTTCAGCAATTTTATGGTAATGACTTCTCTTTTATTTATTGTCTTTAGTTTAATTTCCGCTCTTTATTCCGTTATCAGTATAATCATGAGTAGCTAATTCCGTTGTGTATCCGAATTAGGTGAAAGCGAGTGAAAACCCTAAGGGGGACGAGATTGGGAGTTGTGTAGTGCGCAATTAAATGTTTTAACGATTAATCCACGTCCTAAAACTTATTATAACATCTTTGAATTAGTTTGATCACCTAGTTCACTGTCACACACATCAAACTTATAGATGCATTTTGCGGTGAGATGTGGGAAAAGGAGTTTTGGGATCGTTGCGTAGATTCAACCTAGTTGTTAGGACCGTTTCCAATACAGAGGTTTGTCATCGTTGTTCTAGAAACTCTAGAACTTAATCATGTTAGGATAATCGGTTTTCTAAAGGGAGAGTCGGTTAGCTTCACATAGGGTGGTTAGATCGAGTTGTTCAGTTTAATCACTAGAATTAGGAGTTGGCACCCGTGGATGTCGTTAAACTATTTGGGATAGGTAGGTCGGTTAAGACATGCTCCCTGTCAAGTCCTTCCTTAGGGGTAACAGTAGCTCGTGGGATCATAGTTCGGCTATACCTTTTAATATCTAGAAGTAAAACCGTTAGTATAATCTTTATTTCTTCACTAGCATAATACCTTCCACCATATTTTGGCCTGAACTAAGTTCTACGTCAGCTTTGGTACTTAGACATTACTCCCTGTGGATTCGACCTTGTGACCACTATACTCACGTTGACCCGATACTCTGTCGGTGAAAATTAGCGGGTAAGTATTTTGCAATCAAGAATTTTGGCGCCGTTGCCGGGGAGTAACGTCTAATATCTTTTAAGTTGACCGAAAGCTTGGGCTTAGGTCGTTTTTATTTTGTTTTCTTGTTGTTTCCTCTATTACAACTGAATCGTCACACTACCTATTGTTGTGGTGGTGGTGACGAGATACCATGAATGTGTTGTTGGTGTTTTCTAAGATCTTGCAGTTTGAGCCTAAATGGATGGATTTTCCAATCAATACTACTCACCTGAACAACAATTCCCCTACCAACCACAGGCAGCTGAACAATATAATCAACAGTATGCGCCTCAGCCTCAGTATCAACAACATAGTAACCAGGGTTCTTGGGGTTATCAATGCCCTAGTGCATACCAGGATCAGAATTATGGTTATTCGAGTAATGAGCCACAACATTATGAGGGTTATCGGAACCCCTATGCTTATCATGATTTTGGTTCTCACGCTTGGCATGTTGACAACTTTGCACCGATTCAGCCGTTTGATCAGTATCCATCTTGGCAAGAAGCCTACTACCCACCTCCGATGAATCAAAGTCAGAATGATCAGTTTGCTCCCGTGCCACAATAGAGCTTCACCGATGGTCAAATAGAGCTACTAGAGCGAATAAACAAGAGCATACAAGAGCAACTACGGGACATGCAGGAGTTCAAGATAAGTACCGACTCCACCTTAAGAAACCTTCAAGACCGGGCGGGGCAATTGATTGACATGATGGGGCCCAGCGGAAAGAGCAGGAATGTTCAATAGAGGTGGTTAGGGCTGCTGAGGTTGGCACTGAAGAAGATGAAGTGGGGAGTGAGATTGAGGATCTAGTTTACTATGATGAGGTGTCAGAGCAAGAGATTGAGTTGGGATCACCCATATTACCGTCTCCTCATATTGCCAAATTTGAGGATGGCATGTTTCACTTTCTACCTACTACACATACCACCCCACAGATGAAAAATGACGGTGGTACCGACCATCGTTATGAGTGAGCACAAATTCTTTGCATTGAAACGCTTTAGGAAGAAGAGGAACTACAAGATTTGGAGATGGAAGAGGTGCAACTTTTATCAAGTACACCGTCATCTGAGGATGTACAAAATGATGACTTGAAAGAGTGTGCGGTGGATTTGATTGTGGTCGTCGATCATGTGGAGATCGAGACTAAAGAGAAGTTGGGATCACTCACTTTACTGTCAAGCTCACCTATGGAACAAGAGCAAGTTGATCAGCCACCTATATTTAAGCCACCGGATGGCCTAGTGATACCTGATACGTCCATCCCGGATTACTTCACTCGTCCACCTTGTGATGATAAGTTCTCTGAGATCGAGTTTTTACCACCACTGGTGCATGTGGCTCAAAGAGGTGTGAGAAAGAGACCACATCTGCCTGATGCGGATTTTCAAAAGAAGAAGGATCAAAAGGCAGACAAAAGAAGATTCTCCGGCTGGGAGGAGGTAGCATCGAGAGCCAAGAGAGGTAAGTTTCTAGTGAATTCAATTTCTATGGTTCTCGCATTGTTCTATTTTCGTAAACTATTGGTCTTCTTGAGCTTGGATTTTGGTTGATGATTCTTGATACTACTTGTCTGAATTGAAATGCTTGAATTTTTGCTTTGAGTCGTTTGTGGTTTGAGTCCGTTTGGAGTCACCCGGTCGAGCCAACGACGTAAAACAAAGGCGCTTGGGGGGAGGCAACCCCGCCATAATAAAGACTGTTAGGAATAAAAGGTGATCTAGGGGTTTTTGAGTATGCGCTACTTGTACTCGCCTTTGATGGTGTATGCCTACGCACGTTGATGTTTTATAGGATTTTGTGCCTCTATGGCTTTTCTATTATCCTTAGATGTTCTGTGTTTTACCCGTAGGGGTTCTTTATCCATCTCTAGCGATCCATTTTGTGCGTCCATATTGCGTATCGAGTTTTCTGACGTGACAGGGCCTTATCACTGTTATACCCCAATATCCCTCTATATATCTTGGCACGTGGACCATGTCCCATGCATGCTTTATTTTGTTTTTGTTTACTTTGATATAGGGATTCAGGTCATGCTTACACAAGGCTGTTACGGGATTCGATAGCGCCTTTCTGCCGGGTTCACAAGCTAAGTTTTTTTTGTCTCATTCACGCACTGAGGACATTGCTTCATTTGAAGTGGGTGTGGACAACTTAGCTTTATATTGTTTCGTTGGATAAATATGCCGGTAATTGTGATATGCTTAGTTAATGTTCGGTTTCTAGTCAATTCATGGCTTAAAATTTTAAAACTTTTCACGGTTTAACACCGCGTTATTTTTCACGATGGAGTTGGTAAATGTCTTAGTAGTCGAGTAATGTGTGCAGGGCGATTCTATTTTATTACGATACGAACCCTTTTAGTGCACGTAGACCGTGGTTATACTTAGCTTGGTTGCTATACACACTTATACCACTAGTTTCGAGGCGAAATAGAGAGGTTTACCTAGGCCGGATACGGGATGAGACTCGTGGTGCTTCTTTGACCCGACTTGAGCCAAATAAGCCAAAATCCCGACATTTTACCCTCATACCCCCTCTAAGCCTTGATAGGATGGTCACACCACCGTCCGAAAATAAGCCATTTTTGGTTACTTAGCCTGTATTACCCTAACCCTGAGCTATATTGTTGGTCACGTTTCTTTTGATCACCCTACGAGTGGACTTAATTGTTACTTTAGACACACTTGCTGAATCAACTGTGGGGTGGGAGATGATGCGTATTTTCGAGAGGAGTTGGTTAGTACGAGCTAATATAATGAAGGGGAGGAGTTCGAGGAATCTATTGTAAGGCTTGTTGGTTCGGAAAAACAATCAGAAAAGAGATGAAAAGAATGAAGAAGATAAATCGAAAAAGAAAGGTTGAAAAAAAAAGAGAAAATTTGAATAAAATTGAGAAAAAAAGAAGTCAAATAAGGAGTGTTTTGAATGAATAAAAGTATGATGTTTAGGTTGGAGTTATTTATTAATGAGTATAAAATGATCGAAGGAGTTTGGTTTGGTATGTTTTCAAATAGAAAGTAAATGAGATGATTAGGTTCACTCGTATTTTCTTTTCTCCAGTCCCAAATTTTCCTTTCGGTTAACCCCGTCCCAAGCTTAACATTATAACCCTTCAAGTCCTACTTGACCATATTTAGCCTCGGTTGCCTCGATTAGCGGAGATTCTAGCCCGGTATAAGTTGTGTGTAGTCATTTGGCCGGTATTCAAAGCCGGTAATCATTTTGAGTGTAGCCCTCGTTTTTATCAGACACACTTCGTTTTCGTGACAAGATAGAGTCAAGTGGCTCACATTCAGTGCCTATTTTACTTTTAATTTGATGTCGTGAGTCATATGCATGTTTCGTAAAGTTGATCCCTTGGTCTGTTTTAAAGCGCCTAATTTACTCGAGGACGAGCAAAGGCTAAGTTTGGGGTGGTTGATGGGAGTCAACTTTACTGCACTTTGGTGTGCGGTTTAACCCCCGTTTGTTACTTTATCCTCTTGTTTTGGGTGGTTTTAGACCAGTGTAAGAGTAATATTTAGATTTATATGCACGTGGAGTTAAACTGTCACATCGATAGTAAACTCTGCCTTTTTAGCGATATTTATCTCTTTTCCGAGCATTTTTGTCTTGCAGAATTACGCGTGGTGTTTGTTCGTACATGTTATTGCAGGACTTAGGTGACTTGAGGACCCGGAAGGAAATGTTTTGGACTGAGGAACATGTTCGTGGCACAAAAGTAGCATGAAAGTGGATGAAAATCGAGTTTGGAGCAAAATCAAGGCAAACTAGCGTTATTCCCAAACTGGCGTTTGAATCAAGCTCAGGCCAAACGGGCGTTTGTAGACTTCAAACGGGCATCCACAGAATCAACACTTGATACTGAAAGTTAGATTTTCAGACGGACGAGAGTTCAAATTACCCCCAAACGCACGTTTGGATGGGTTCAACCCGAATCAAGAAAGCTCATACAAGACAAATTGGCGTTCAGACAACCCAGACGGGAGTTCGCCCTCAAGACATGGTCCATCAACCGAGCGTTCAAGGCAAGTAAATGCTGGTTCACTAAAGACGAAACCCTAATATCATCAAGATTTCCATCCCAGACGAGCGTTCACTCTGACTCAAACGCTCGTCCGGCCCCGACAACAGCGGATTTTAAGCTAGCACTATAAATACACAGCCCTATTCTTTCATTCAGCAAGTTTTAAATATTATACCGACTTTAGACATATTTGGGGCGATTTTGGAGCGGTTTTAGCGTAGGTTGATCATCCTTCGATCCTTTGATCCCATAGATAACACCCTTTGATTCTACACACATTTTATAGCTTAGATTTACGTTTCAAGATCAAAGATTTGGCTTTTTGGTGCAATTATTTCTTCATACTTTTCTGGATCTGATTTTCAGCAATTTTATATTAATGACTTCTCTTTTATTTATTGTCTTTAGTTTAATTTCCGCTCTTTATTCCGTTATCAGTATAATCATGAGTAGCTAATTCCGTTGTGTAGCCGAATTATGTGAAAGCGAGTGAAAACCCTAAGAGGGACGAGATAGGGAGTTGTGTAGTGCACAATTAAATGTTATTTTAACGATTTATCCATGTCCTAAAACTTATTATAACATCTTTGAATTAGTTTGATCACCTAGTTCACTGTCACACACATCGAACTTATAAATGCATTTTGCGGTGAGATGTGGGAAAAGGGGTTTTGGGATCGTTGCGTAGATTCGGCCTAGTTGTAAGGACCGTTTCCAATACAGAGGTTTGTCATCATTGTTCGAGCAACTCTAGAACTTAATCATGTTAGGATAATCGGTTTTCTAAAGGGATAGTTGGCTAGCTTCACATAGGGTGCTTAGATCGAGTTGTTCAGTCTAATCACTAGAATTAGGAGTTGGCACCCGTGGATGTCGTTAAACTACTTAGGATAGGTAGGTCGGTTAAGACACGCTCCCTGTCAAGTCCTTCCTTCGGGGTAAAAGTAGCTCGTGGGATCATAGTTCGGCTACACCTTTTAATATCTAGAAGTAAAATCGTTAGTATAATCTTTATTTATGCACTGGCATAATACCTTCCACCATATTTTGGCCTTAACTAAGTTCTACGTCATCTTTGGTACTTAGACATTACTCCCAGCGGATTCGACCTTGTGACCACTATACTCCCGTTGACCCGATACTCTGTCGGTGAAAGTTAACGGTTAAGTATTTTGCTATCACAGTCCACCCATCAAAGTCTCTATACGAACTGGAGGATAAAATCCGACAGGAATATAATGATACTTTGAGGCAAGAAGAGCTATTCTGCCCCCAAAAATCGAGGCTTCAATGGTTTTTTTAGGGAGAAAATAACACCCACTTCTATCATCTCATGGCCCTAAAAAACAAACAGAGGGCACATATTAAGGCGCTGAAGAAACATAATGGGCACTGGAGTGTTGATGAGACATAATTAAAGGTATGATGCGAGATTATTTTGTTGAACTCTATTCTGACGAAAGGGAGCTGCATAGTTGTGACTGTGTGTTCTCTTTTAACACTCTCCAACAGTCGAGTATCCATCTCCTCAATAGTGATGTTTGTGAACGTGAAATCGAGCAAGCTGTTTTTGACATGGGAACTTATAAAGCGGCTGGCCCAGATGGCCTTCCTCAAATTTTTTTTTAAAAAATGTTGGGGAGTGATCGGACAGGCTGTTGTTGATTTCGTTAAAGGGGCTTTCAAGGACCGTTGGTACCCGGCGGAGATGAAGGAAGTCCTAATCACTCTCATCCCCAAGGTGGATAATCCAGAAAAGCCATCTCAATTTCGACCCATTGCTCTTGCCAATGTGATAACCAAAGTCGTCACAAAGGTGTTGGGTAATAGGATTTGACAGATCATTGGAGAATTAGTCAGTACCACCCAAAGTGCGTTCATTCCAGGAAGAAGTAGTGCTGAAAATGTTATATTGGCTCGGGAAATAATCCATTTTATGCACAACAAAAAGGGTAAAAAAGGGCTTTATGGTGGTTAAGGTGGGTCTCGAAAAGGCCTATGATAGGGTGAGTTGGTCATTTTTAAGGAAGATTCTGCTTTCATTTGGTATGAGAGCTCACATTATTGATCTCTTAATGCACACCATTACTTCGGTGAAACTTTCCGTGTTATGGAATGGTACAAAATTGAAAGCTTTCTCACAGAGTAGAGGGATAAGACAAGGAGACCTAGTTGCCCCGTATTTGTTTGTATTATGTATGGAGGTTCTTAGTAGAAAAATCAATGCAGCCGTAAAAGCGGGTAATTGGAAATCTCTATGCCTCTCTAAGCATGGTCCGCCGATTTCCCACATTTTTTTCGCAGATGATCTTTTATTGTTTGGGGAAGCCTCGGTCGATCAAGCCCACAAAATGGAGGAGGTGTTGTCGGATTTTTGCCATTGTTCGGGTCAAAAAATAAGCACAACCAAGTCGAACTTTTATACGTCCGGAAATGTGAAGCTTCCAACCCGAACTAAGATCGAACATGCCTTGTCTACGCATTAAACATCCTCCCTTGGCACTTATTTGGGTGTTCCTCTCATTCGCGGCAGACAAAAAGTATCTCTTTATACCTCGTTAGTCGACAAAATGCGGGGAAAGCTCTCCAGTTGGAAATCCAAGTCCCATTTCTAAGGCGGGAAGAAACATTTTGATTAAGAGCTCGCTTTCGACTCAACCATTTTATATGATGCAAACTGTCAAACTCCCAACATCCACCATTTTGGCTATGGAGAGGATTTGTAGGGACTTTTTGTGAGGGGACGATGGAGATACTCGGAAATTACATACTTTGGCTTGGGTGGTGATTTGTCAACCGAAGGAAGAAGGGGGTATCGGCATGCATAAGCTACATGAAATGAACTTAGCCCTCCTGGGCAAACTTGTGTGGCAGCTTTTACATCTAAAAGACACATTATGGGTAAAGGCTCTCTCTCATAAATATAAAACTCTGTCGAGCAAGCCAAAGAAGGGATGTTCTCCTACTTGACGTGGCATATGTAGACCTTATACGGCTTTGTGGAAGGGGCTGGACTTGGGGCATTCGAATGTATGTTGGAAAGGTGACTCGAAATGGCAGTATTCAGTAGCGCCGGGCTACCATTGGCAAATGCAACAGTCTACACCAAGGCAAGATTTGGATTGCAACATATGGAAGAAAATCTGGAATTTAAAAGGGCCGGCTCGAGGTAATTTCCTTCTTTGGTCTTTAAATCATGAGTCTCTCCCGGTTGGTGCTTTGTTGTCTAGAAGACAAATTATTCCATCCCCCCCGATGTTGCGTGTATGGTGATTCTGAAGAAACAAGTCTTCATACATTTAGAGATTGACATTGGGCAAGCATGGTTTCATGTTCGAGCCTCCCACGAGAGTGTTGGGATCTTTTTTTGGGGCTAAAATGGTTCAGGACTGGATGCGATTGAACTTGAGCCGGGGTAGCTTACCGGTCATGGGAACTACAACTTGGAAATACGTTTGGCGGGAGGCTTTATATGACATTTGGCTATGGAGGAACAAGATTCTTCACGAGAGTGAGGAAGAGAGTCCACCAGCCCCGGTTTTCTTATTTCATGTGGTGGAACGGGCAAAAAATTTACGTCGCGCTTGGCATGATAGTGATTAAATTTAGTATTTTTTTCCCTAGTGCAGGCTTTGCCTTTTGTTGTTAATTCCCAGATATTTGTACACTTGCTGCCAATTTTTGGCTTTCTGTTAATAAAAGTGCCCGTTTCTAAATAATAATAATAATAAAAACTAGCAACTCCAACCCGACAAAGTTTGAGGGAGGGTAAGAAAGAAAGAGCGCATAAAGAGATAATAATCAAAGAAGAGATAAAGTGTTTCTTTGGATAAGATTTGTTTTTAAAATAAAAGATATTATTTGTATTTAAATTACATTAGGATGAGATAAATATTTTATCTTCATATTTGAATTAAATATTTATCTTTCTTCTCTCCTATATAAAGGAGACTAAGTTTATCATTGTTGTGAATAAGATGAGAATGGGTGTGCTCTAAAACAATTATTACTTGTCATTTCGTGCAAGTGGGAGATTGTTAGGTGTAGTGCCCGAAAGACAATTTGTGTAATTGTTTTTGGTGATGTAATTTATCTCACCTTATTACTTGCTTTGTGCTTGTAATTAATACACCTTGCGCAAACCCTAAGTATATATGTATGTAACCACTTAACTCAGTGTATGGATTACACGTGAGGATTGAGTTAGTGGAGATATGCTTAAATTGTTAGTCCGTGGTGAACTTAATCGAGTTTAGGGTCTCTTGATTAAAACACCAATAATGCATGAGAACACCTTAGGGTATGCTAGTCTTATCCGGATTGTCGGTAGAGGTACTACGTGGGGCATTTATATATGATGGCATTCATATAGATGGACCGATTTAATCAGATTTTCGATATAATTCCGTAATCGAGGAATCTTATTAAATCATTAGATGATCATATATGGATCAACCTTAATCCCGAGGTGATCACGGGTTTGCTTGTCTCGGGGTAGTGTTTGATGTGTTAGTGACGGTTCACTTAAATATGTGTTCCAAGCCACTTCTCGTTGGCACTATCTCCGATGAGTGAGTAGTTACGATTTTCACGGACATGGAATCCATTCCTTCCTGCATGGAAGTAGAGAGACACGATCCCTTATTTGTTAGCCCTAAGAAAGTGATCGATCCCGGGAGTTCACATTTGACTAATTAGCTACTAGTCGGATATGTGCACTAATTGATCATCGGGGTTAATGGTAAATAAGGATAAGATATTACGAGTAGGGTTCACGGAGACTTCCCACTCAGAATGGACAGTCTATGGAGGGTTAATCCGTATGTAGTGATTATATCAATGGATGCTTATCTACTCAATGGGTTGAGTGTAAGTATATATCTATAATTGGTAAAGTTCAGTTTCGAGTTTATGGTGGCGTAATCCCGGAATTAATAATTTAATATATATATATTCTGTTCGATGAATAATATATTTAATTATTGGAATTTACTTAGTTATAAGGTCCGTATCCCCAATGTGGCTTTTATAATTCGGGCTAATATTCTTGTTTATTTGGGCCTCGTAAATAATTAATTGGTTGGTAATTAATTGATATGCATGAATATTATTTAGTTGAATTTAAATAATATAATACATGTAAAAGATATTTTCGTGGGCACAGTGAGCTTAGTGTGGCGCTAATATGTCTTGGATTTTCCAAGAAATTAGTTTTCTTGGATAATGACATATTGTGTAATTAGTTATTTATTTGTTAAATAATTAATTGGATAAATTAAAGAAAATAATTTATTTATTATTTATCTCTTAACTATAAGGATAATTATATTTTCTTATTATAAGATTGTATTTATCTCTTATTTTTATTGGATAATAATAATTAGAATTATCTCTTTTATTTTGTTAAACCGATTGGGTATAGGTTTTCTCTCTTGGATTTTGCTTTTATGAAAGAGAGTTCCTTGAGCCCTAGGTGATGAGGAAGCCACGAAATTCATAGAGAAAAAGGCTAAGGAGTTCGATCCTTAGCTCTCCACCGATTGGAGAAAAACTTGAGTTTTTCTTGGAAGCATATCAAGGAGGTTCTCATATCAAGAAGGGTGTCCACCAACCACCGTTTGGAGAACACATTGGAAGGTCAAGGCTTCTCATCCTAAGATCAAAGCTTCTCTTCCTACTATTGGTATGATTTTCTTAACCCCCTTGTAGTAGTTTAAGTCCTTTAGTTATGTATTGTGGTATATAAGTCGTGATCCATCCGCTGCGCGTAGATCTAACTCGTTTAGATCTAAGAACCTGCATCCTTCATGTGGTATCGGAGCCAGGTTCCACGATTTATATAGTCATAATCATAATTAAATGATTTAAAGGAGTGGAATTGCATGTAGATAAATTTTATTTATTGTTTAATGCGTTGATAATGATTAGTTGTTGTGGTTGAAGAGATGGATTGAGGGTTGGCACTATTTACCGGTTAGATCTATTGTAAACTCATATAAACGATGAAAATTCGTTCATATGAGTATAGGAAATTATGTAATTTATTTTTATTGCAATTTTAATTTCCAGAAAATAGATCTGTTTAGTAGCTGTTTAGTTATTTCGTTTTTCCCATTGATCGATCCGTTGAAACGACGATCCCTCCGGTCAGAATCAATATTGGAAGATGATGAACAATTCCACAAAATTTGACGTCGATCGGAGTCCGTTATGATATCCGTTCGTTGCTGCAAGGAAGCTGCTGTAACAGAAAAACGCAGGATTCACAGAAACCCTACCTGTGACTTCCTCGAATATCTGGGAGAGTTTGGACCGTTGAAACACAAATCCAACCAGTGAGATCGATGAATATGGAGTTTTTGACGTGGCATAAAAATTTCAGGTCGATCGGGATTCATCTCGATCCCCGATCGGCCTCGGGAAGTCTTTGATGCGCTGCTGTAAAAGACAGATTCAGCAGCAAGTTGGGCGGCTCACTGGAGAAAATTGACAAGTCAAAGATCCGATCCAACCGTCCATATTGAAGCCCGAGGAATGAAGAACAAATCTGGAAAATTTCGTTGCGATCCGAGTTCGTTTATTTTGCCGATCGTCGAAGTTTTGAACAGCTACAGATTAGGGTTTTATTTTATTTTCAAGATAAATTAGATACGGGGGTGCCAACGGTCCATCTCGGTGTTTATTTTCCGCACTAGTATACATGTTTAGATTGTATGTGTAGAACCGGAAAATTGCCATGACATGCATCATATCATGAATTCCACTCCATATGCATACATGTAGAAATTAATTCGAGGAATTAGTCATGCATGTATAAAACACGCAATTAGTTTTAATTAATTGTTTGATATTAATTAGAAACTAATTAGGGTAAAAACCGAGGAACGCGGGTTTTTTCAATCTTCGAGGTTGGGTGATGGATTCTCGGTGAATCCCACTCTGCGAAAGAATAAGGAGTAAAATCCCGAAACCTCGTGGTTAAGGTGTTGGATTCTTGGTGAATTCCACCTTACCTAGACGAGATTACGTTTTTGTTCCGTAGTGTCTACGTGAAAGTTTGATGTTTAAGGATTGGATAATCACGGGCAAACAAGGTTCGAAAGTGGTTTAACCACAGATGGGTGGTCAACAGTAGCTACGGCTCGATCGACTTCACCCTCTACGTGTGGCGTTTGCACGAAGTGCAGCAAGGCCGAGCCATCCGAAGTGCCACTACGGCTCAACGGAGCTCCCCTAGTCTTAACCCGTCTGACGGCCACATATGTTCCAACGAATAGGTCGGGTGGGCTACCCCACGTAACCGACAACATTTGGGCCTATGATTTATTATTCCTTAATGTAACATCAAGTCCAAAAGCGTGATCGAGAAACCCACCACTTTTTCAAAATATTGAGTAGAGCGGGAGCGGCGACGACCTACCCCACGGCCTCTACTGTTGACACAAGCAACGTGAGATAATGGTGACGCCTCGTGCCGGCTTTGATTTCGGACCCCTAAGGAAGGCCTTCACCGCTATCAAAATTCAAGGCTTGGTCTCCGAAAGGATAGGAATTTCGGTACTCGCCGGGTCGATGACCGACCCTAAGGGCACACTGCGGGTCTACCTAAAAATCTGAGACGAGAGGTCACACTCATAAAGGGTATTTTTGGTAGTACCTTGGTTTGAAAAGGAAAGGTGATTGACGATCACAAATGAGATGTTCGATTCTCAATCGATCTTCAATATTAATCGAAACCTCTTTGACCTACCCTAAAGGCAAAGCACTTTGAGGCATTAGATTACATCCTTGGAGCGGTAGGATAGACTATAAGTACTTAGTTTATGTTCCTAAAATTTATTAGTAGTGTATGATTTGGATTTATTTTCTGTCATTTTATTTACAACTATTTATATATCTCTCTAGGGTACTTGACTGCTAGTGTATATTTTATATTGACTAGTAACGACTTCGTTAAAAGTGGTAAGTAACTAGAACGTTGTTCTTATTAATCTTAAATGCATTAATTTTTGGAAGAGATATTTCTCTAGAGCCTTCAAGACTTAGGTGACGTAAATAAGGATGTCACTGTTGTCAATCGTGCTGATCGAGAGACGACTGTAATTAGTTTGAAAGATGATTGGGACGATAAAATTCTTCTAGTGAATTTTAATTGTGTAGTGTCTACACGAGAAATTTTCTAATAGAAAAATTGGAGAATCATCAATTAAAGTGTCGCTAGTTAGACGGTATTTGGAACCGATAAACTAGTGGGAGCTTTTATCTTATGTTTTTCTAATTTATTAGAAAATTAGTCCCACTGGGTGACGCTTTCATTAAACATCCCACAGTTCACGAGTAGTGTCTACTCAAATGAACTGCTAGTTCAAGACTATTTCCTTTTAAGGAAAGTTAAGAATAGGAAAGAATGTCTATAAGTATTAATCATCTTAACTAAAGTTTTGAGGCTAAACCCAAAAATTAAGTAAAGAAAGTATAGGATAAGGAAAGTGATTTCGGATCACTAACCAATGAATCCTTAGCAACTTTCTTAACCGAGTAACTCGACTCGGTAGCTTAGTTCTTTGGAAGAACAAGGAAGCTATGCATTAACAATTAATAAAGTAGACAACGGGCAGTAATTTCAGCTAGAATAGTGGGAGTGATATAAGGAAATGAATTTTGGATTCTATCCTTGAATATCACAGAAATTTATTTTTCTGTTTACAGATTCGTTGAAACAAATGGATTCACTTTCAACTCGATATATTGTTGCCTCATAGAAAGTGAAAATGACATTTGTAGTACGAATCTGAGACTCGGACTTTTGTTTGATAAAGACAGAACCACTAAGAAAAGCTGAATAGGTATGTGTACCACATCTAAAACTATTAAAGGTAAAAGGTTTCCGTATTAAGATAAACGACCTTTCAATATCTATTAATTAGTGCATATATCCTAGAGATAAGACACGACGATAGTTAAGGGTGATTCTATCTCCCGAGTCTAGAACAATATCTCAAAGGAACAATGACTAAATTTCCTTTCAATCGGGAGAGGGTAATAGATTTGAAGAGGTAACATAGCTTGTTCACAAAGTGACCTCGGGGTCTAAAGTGAGAGAGATACAAGCTAGTGGGAGATTTTGAATGGTGACATTTTGTCGATAACTACTCAAAACGCTGGTTAGTTTATCGAAAGAATACGTGGAGGAGTCTCTCGATTTTAGCAGTGAATAGAGTATTCCATGCTCAGAAATAGGCTATCGCATAGTCTTTGGACTGATGCTCGGCCTGCCTTCAAGTTGAGTGATTTTCACTGAGGAAGAAACCGTAGCCTCGCCTTGCATAGTTATTTATGTGCTACAATACACTGCTTAACTCGATTAAGATATTGTTGCAAAATAACGGTTAACATTATTATGTAAACCGAGAAGTCTACCTAGAAGATGCTTGTGAATTTATGGAAAGGAATGAATTCGGTTTACTCCACTTCCGTAAATATAAGCATTTAGCACTTAATGCTTGAAGGTAGGACTGGAGATTTTGCGCATACATTCAGATTATGACTGTTCGTGAAATATCTTAATGCGACGAGTGAAGGTTGGTTATAAGGTTCTTGAGATCAGAAAGTGATGGTTGAACTGTCACAAACCTTCTGATAGAATCTATAAGTAACAGCCTTAAGCCTTGGAGTACGGTTACCCAAAGATAGTTACTATCTCGATTTAATTTAGACCACGCCCAACATCGGTTGTTGGTGACTACACCGATAAATACTACTAGATCGAATGTCAATCCACCTAAAACAGCGGTGGGAGTATGGTTTAACCGTTGACCCATTGTGGTTTTGTGGACTTCTGATCTGCGCAGGGGTGATTGATAACCTATGGCTCTTTGTGGGTGTATAGGATTACGATCATAGAGGTTGGTTTGAAAGCCTTAACCCTGTGAATGGAGTTTAGGTACTCAGATTGCATTCGACCTCTTGTAGAACCACTGAGTGTCTCAGCCCAGTGGGAGTAATTGGATCTACACCTAAAAGAGTCGAATGAATAGGAAATTTTAACTTTCAAAGACAAAGTCGAGTGGTCTAGGGGTGATTCCCTAAAAAGTAGAGAGTTAACCAGACCTTGAACTCTCTCACCACTCAGTCTTGCAAGATTTCGTTAGAAAGCATAAAATAGGGGTGATACCCTGAGACTTTCTTGCCAAAAACGGATTCTAAATTCATTCGGAACAGAAGGGTCTTGGTTAGAACAAACGGCAAGATGACTTCCGGGGCTTATATCCTTTGTGGATTTAAGAGAACCTCTCGGTCATTTAAATTCACATGTTTTAAAATATGTGGACTTGACCAGAATATTGATAAGTCTTTCGTAGACTGGATATCAATATTGGTAAAGTAGTAGTATTAGTGTTCATGAATGATAACAATGAAACAGTTGGAAACAGCATGAGTGTGTTATCTGAAGTCAGAAACTGACACGCCAAGATTCTCTAGATGAGAGAGTGGACTATATTCTAAGAATTTAATTCGGTCAAATTCACGAGAATGAGTCATTGGCTATCCCACCTATCTTATTGAATAAGATGATCAAGCATATACGTATGCAACATTCATCGAGAGTAGTCCTACCCTACCTCTCAGGAATGATTCTATAAATCTTCGGATAAAGAGAAAATGGGATAGAGTCTCTCTTGGATAACGGCAAGTCAGGTTATAACAAGTCAATAGTAGTCAAATCTCGGATTCGAGCATTGAATAGCGGTTTAGTACATCCTCAAGTATCTTTGAAGAACGATGAATAATGTGCTTGTATATTCGGGTGCAAACTTGAATATGATTGACTGCACTGATTCTGACTTATAGTCAGATTAAGGATGATCGTTGGGACGATCTCGAGCTCAGTGTTTACTCATTGTGATAGAGCTATAGTCTGGAGAAATCCAGAACCGCCAATTCGATTTTAGTTAATCGGATACGTAGCAGCTTTCGGAGCAGCTAGAGTGGCGATATGGCTTAGGAATTTCCTTTACGATCCGGGAGTAATTCTAGGTCTAGTGAGCCGATATCGCCGTTGTGAAAAAAAGTGAAGAGATAGCTTAGAAAGATCTTCTCGATCCACCAGAGGTCAAAAGCATATTGAGAGAGAGTACCGCCTGATTATATGGACCGGGAACGTTTCGATCTTAAAGATCGTCTCGAGCCGACAACCAAACTAATCAGTGTAGCAAGTCGAGTACTTGGAGGTACAACATTGAGGGATATATTTCATCTGCTTTTAGAGCAAGTGGGAGAGTGTTGTGAATAAGATGAGAATGGGTGTGCTCTAAAACAATTATTACTTGTCATTTCGTGCAAGTGGGAGATTGTTAGGTGTAGTGCCCGAAAGACAATTTGTGTAATTGTTTTTGGTGACAGAATTTATCTCACCTTATTACTTGCTTTGTGCTTGTAATTAATACACTGCTGAAAACCCTAAGTATATATGTATGTAACCACTTAACTCAGTGTATGGATTACACGTGAGGATTGAGTTAGTGGAGATATGCTTAAACTGTTAGTCCGTGGTGAACTTAATCAGAGTTTAGGGTCTTTTGATTAAAACACCAATAATGTGCCCAGAACACCTTAGGGTATGATAGTCTTATCCGGATTTGTCGGTAGAGGGTACCTACGTGGGGCATTTATATATGATGGCATTCATATAGATGGACCGATTTAATCAGATTTTCGATATAATTCCGTAATCGAGGAATCTTATTAAATCATTAGATGATCATATATGGATCAACCTTAATCCTCGAGGTGATGATGTGGGTGCCGCTTGTCTCGGGGTAGTGTTTGATGTGTTAGTGACGGTTCACTTAAATATGTGTTCCAAGCCACTTCTCGTTGGCACTATCTCACGATGAGTGAGTAGTTCGATTTTCACAGACATGGAATCCATTCCTTCCTGTTGGAAGTAGAGAGACGATCCCCTTATTTGTTAGCCCTAAGAAAGTGATCGATCCGGGAGTTCACATTTGACTAATTAGCTACTAGTCGATATGTGCACTAATTGATCATCAGGGGTTAATGGTAAATAAGGATAAGATATCTCGAGTCGGGTTCACGTAGACTTCTCACTCGAATGGACGATCTATGGAGGGTTAATCCGTATGTAGTGATTATATCAATGGATGCTTATCTACTCATGGGTTGAGTGTAAGTATATATTTATAATTGGTAGAGTTCGATTTGAGTTTATGGTGGCGTAATCACGGAATTAATAATTTAATATATATATTACATTCGATGAATAATATATTTAATTATTTGAGCTACTCATTGGTTATAGTCCATGGTCCCCAATGCGCTTCTATAATTCGGGCTAATATTCTTGTTTATTTGGGCCTCGAAATAATTAATTGGTTGGGCCAATTAATTGATATGCATGAATATTATTTAGTAAAATTTAAATAATATAATAGCATAAGTTACATTTTCATGGGCCTGGTGGTTTTAGTGTGGCGCCTAATATGTCTTGGATTTTCCAAGAAATTAGTTTTCTTGGATAATGACATATTGTGTAATTAGTTATTTATTTGTTAAATAATTAATTGGATAAATTAAAGAAAATAATTTATTTATTATTTATCTCTTAGCTATAAGGATAATTATATTTTCTTATTATAAGATTGTAATTATCTCTTATTTTTATTGGATAATAATAATTAGAATTATCTCTTTTATTTTGTTAAACCGATTGGGTATAGGTTTTCTCTCTTGGATTTTGCCTATAAAAAGAGAGTTCTCCCCGAGCCCTAGGTGATGAGAAAGACACGAAATTCATAGAGAAACAAGGCTAAGGAGTTCGATCCTTAGCTCACCCGGTTGGAGAAAAACTTGGAGTTTTTCTTGGAAGCATATCAATGAGGTTCTCATATCAAGAAGGGTGTCCACAAACCACCGTTTGGAGAACACATTGGAAGATCAAGGCTTCTCATCCTAAGATCAAAGCTTCTCTTCCTACTATTGGTATGATTTTCTTAACCCCCTTGTAGTAGTTTAAGTCCTTTAGTTATGTATTGTGGTATATAAGTCGTGATCCATCCGTTGCGCGTAGATCTAACTCGTTTAGATCTAAGAACCTGCATCCTTCAATCATTTCATTCATTCAATAAAAAACAACAGAGTCTTTCCTTCCAGTCTGCGTGTTCTGATTTTCTTTAGTCCACGGTCTCTTATTTCCAACATGGTGCAAGTCACCTTAGTCTTTTATATCCGATATGGCGTAGGACGTCCTCGGTCTCAGACAACCGTTACCTTCTCTGAGTGAGAATTTTGGGGTTTATGCCATGAGGTATAACTGCTCTCCATCACGGCCTCATAAATGCTCCGAGACTTATGCTCCACTACTTCAATACGTGGTGAACATCTTTGACTGCATCTTTAATGCACAATAACTCATCATCCCATGATGAAACACTATATATAAATGAGTCACCCTCCTTATTTAAAAGGTACGCGATATGATACACTTTTATATACTCATTCCAACTTACAATTTCAAGGAAAATTTCTCTATAACAATACTGACTTGAGTGTCGGAATGTCCCCCAAAGGCATGCTATGAGACCTCTTACTCCTTGTTTATTTTACCAGCCTACTTAAAAGGTTCATTGGATCATCTCTCAAAGGTCCAATTACCCGAATTATTTTCAATTGATACCCCGAACAATTTCCCGCATCGTCATTTGGCGCTAGAAGGAGAAATAACCGCTGATGGATATCTGAGAAACACGAATCGGATCTGATTCAAAATTGGATCGTCGATTTGATTCACAAAGACCGATCGAGACCTTTCGATCATGCACAATGAAGCTACGAATAAATTCGCATGCGATTTTACCACGATATGATCCACATAAATAATTAACAATATACAAGAAGGTTAGTAGATTTACCCAACCAGAGAGAAGCCGTGATCTTCTGAGTTGTATCTCCAAGAGACGACTGGTGGACGTCGATCCTCGTCGTACAACCTCCTCGAATATGCTCCAAGAAAAACCCTAGGTTTTCCTTCTCTTAATGGCTAGAACAAGAAACTAATTTTTCTCTTCTATTTTGGTGAAAAGTGGTGCAAATTGTAATGTCCATTGTGTTGAGAGGAACTCTTTTTATATAGGAAAATAACTAGTCAAGAGAGAATTATCCTTTTCACACCACAATTACTTATTCCCATAAGGAAAATATATTTGCCATAAAATAAGAGATAATTCCCAAAAAATCAATCTCTTATCTCTTTTCCATTAATTATCTAACAAATAAATAAATAATTAATTACACATGTGACATAATCTAGGAAAATTTCTTTTCCTAATTTATCACAAAAGTAGGCACCACAATTGTCATTAATTTAATAGAAAATGTCTTTTCTATTTTACATATTATTTACCAAATAAATAATATTGCATATTCATTAAATAGACCAACTATCTATTTTATTCTCGAGGTTCCATAAAACAAGAAAACACTCGCGTGTTAGGAGCCAACCCAGGGACCATGGACCTATAACCAGTAGCTACAGTAAGTTGAATAAAATATTCATCGAACAGAATATTCCTACTCAACTTATTAATTCCGGAATTACGCCGTCATAAATCCGAAACTGAACTCTATCGATTATAGATATAACTTATTCTCAAAACGTCGAGTCAATAAGTGTCCATTGATATAATCATTACATACAGACTAACCCTCCATAGACTATCCGTAATGAAGCGGGATTATTTCCGTAAACCTTCTTCAATACATCTTATCCTTATTTACCATTAACCCACTAGTGATCAATTAGTTCATAACCAATACGAACTCCGTGGATCGATCAGTTTCTAGGATTAACAAATATGGGGATTGTCTTTCTACTTCCCGCAGGAAGGAATGGATTCCATATTTGTGAGACACACACTTCTCACTCATTCCAGAATAATGCCAACGTGAAAGTGATTCGGACCGCGCCTCTTAGCGATCCTTAACGAACACATCAAACCATATTCTGAAACCATTAGGAGTATTCAATCACTTCAGGATTAAGGTTAATCCATATATGATCTCTTGTGATTTAATGAGATTTCTCAATCACGGAATTATATGTGAAACGCAGATTAAATCGGTCTTGTCCTATATGACTCTCATCATATATAAATGCCCCACTTAGACAACCAATGTCGACTGTCCGGATAAGACGGTCACACCATAAATTGTTCTAGGTGCATTAATGGTGGTTTAATCAATAGATCCCATACTTTGATTAAGTTCACCAGACACTACTAGAAAAAGGGTTTATTGTGAGGAAAATATTGTGAGAGCATGCAAATCCTCTCACAAAAATCATATAATTTAAATTTTTTATGAGAGTAAAAGATTTATATAGCTAATTGATGTACTTTTAGTTATAAACTCTCTATTCCCATCACTTTTTGTATAATATCCCATCATTATTTACACACTAAAATGATCCCCTCATTAACAAATTTATTTTTTCTTAATTTTTTTAAAATAATGATACAGACACAACCGTTGTGTCACATAAGTGACACAACTGTCATTTGCACCGTTGATAAAAATGAGTCTAAATTGATCATGATATACACCATCATAATCAAAGATGAAGATGATCATTTTGTTATTCGTTGTGACACAATCGTTAACCCGTATCATACCCATTTTATTTATGTTTCAAAATTTGGAGACCCAATGATAAATTTTTTTAGTGATACAGGCGGCAAACCTTCCCTCCATTTTTTTGGGGAACAATTTGCAAATATAGCTAAAAAAATTCCATGCCATGAATACCACTTAAAACACTTTAAAAAAATACTAACACTTCTCTGTTTCCGAAACAAAAACAAAACCTTCTCGACAAACAACCCACCATACGAAAACTAAGCGATAAAACCCTTCCTTTCACCGTGACTTGCGACGGAGGCTCTATTTGATCGGCGGCGGCTCTATTGCAACAGCAGCTGCGACGTATTTGAACGACAGCGGCGGCGGATCTGCTCATTCAGGTATTTAAACGGTGGCGGCGGCGGCGGCAGTAATCGTGATTCAGGTATTGAATTTCATGATTTTTTTTTTAAGATTTAGGGATTCCAATTGTCAATTTAGAATAAATTCGAAGCAGTCAATTTGCGTAGAACTTAGGGTTGCTTAAAATTCTTCTGTGTTGATAGAAAAGGGAACTCAGGTTACACAATTAACATTCCTAATGTAGCTAAGAGAAGTGAATGTAGACTAACATGAATTACGCTTTTGTTGCTGAATGCTTAGACATGAATTACGATTCTTCTTCTAGGTGCTCAGAAAAGTATGCTGGTATCTTGTGCTGTCTCCTCATGATCCTATGCAATCAAGTCTTCTTAATTCAACATTAGACGACAAGAATCTCTCAGGAATACCTCATTTTAGGTTTTCCCTTTCGAAAATTACGCACTCTTCGTTGGCTATGTTAAATTTATTACTTTGGTCAAGCCTAGGCATTTGAATAGCACTAATTGATACATTTCTTTGGTCTGTTGTGATAGAAGGCTGCTGTTGAAACAGTTGATTACTATGGAAGTTATTCAGTGGACAACTCTGTGGAGTACTTTTCAAACGGAGTTTGAGAATGAGAAAAACATGCTTGGTGGCTCCTTAGGTGACAAAGCAGCAGAAGATTTCCAGCTGAGAGTCATTGAACATGTAATTCTCATACATGACACTTTGTTAAAAAAAATGCCCAAGTTATAGCTTATTGTGACCCTTATTTATTTTTCATGCTATGTATGTGCATCACTAATTTATTTATTTTTGGTTGCAGAACATACTTGTTTCAAAGTACTATTCACGACTATCTTTGAAGAGACTTGCAGATTTACTGTACCTTAGTGATTAGGTCTGCCTCTTTCTGTTCTTATCTATTTATTGCTGATTAGTATAGCCCTTTTTCGATTAAAGTGTGTTTGACCTAACTAATGTCTTCTATTGTGTTAATTGTGTTATATGTATCACCTTAGGAGGCTGAGAAACATCTATCAGATATGGTGGTCTCGAAAGCACTGATTGCAAAGATAGATAGACCACAAGGGGTAGTGAGTTTCCAAACAGAAAAAGATAGCAACGACATATTAAATTCATGGGCGAATAACATAGAGAAGCTTCTTGATCTTGTGGAGAAGTAAATAAATTCATGGGATCACTATTTTGTGGTGCTTGTACTCATTTCAGCTCACATTTGTTTGTTAATTGTGATAAGACTATCAGTTAGATTTATCATGATGTATTTTTACCTAGGTCTCACTGCCAAGTGGCGACGAATGTGTATTTGAAGCCTAATCCTAATCCCTTATTTATTTCTTTGTTTTGGTTTGTTTAATTCACTCAAAGTTTTGTTTACTGTGTGGCTTCATTTTTGAAACTTCACCACGCTACCATTGGGTCTCATGGCAGCATTCTCAGCCTTTTGGATTTTAGGACCAATCTACCAAGCTTTCCTGCATTCCAAGCTCAAGGTATCTGTAAAATGTTTTTCTAATTTTTATTTTTAAATGGTGTATGTGCGTCTCGTAAACATTTCACCCTTACACCCCTACTGGACAGTTCAGTAAGTAGAATGATATTTACTTGGAGATTCAATAGTTTCACTAATCATTTTATGTCATAACACTAAAAAAATTGGGGGGATATTGTTGAGCATGATCTGAGGGTATTTGGTGACCCTCCTTCTCAAAGAGCAGCAGAGGATATTGCATTTTCAGTGGCTCACTCCTTCTCAAAGAATGGCACACACAACAATTACTATTTGATTAGAACAATTCTCAAGAGTAAATCATTAAAGTAGGGATTTTGATGACAGCATAAAAAGCTGACAATGTATACTTTCTATTATAACTCTATGCAGTACTATGGTGGAACCAATTTTGACAGAAGTTCATCTTCCTTTGTTCCAACTCGATATTATGACGAAGCCCCACTAGACGAATTTCGTATGTTTTACCAAAACTCTTTGTGCTTACTATTTGAAGCATTCAAGATCACACTTGTTTTATGTTTGTATTTAGGGTTAAGAAGGGAACCTAAATTCGGTCACCTAAGAGACTTGCACAGGGCTCAGAGGTTAGCCAAGAGACCTTTGCTTTGGGGAACTCCACGCGAGAAAGTAACTAACAAGCTTAAAAAGGTTAACTTGCATCTTCTAAATGATGATAATACAGAGAAACAAATGTGAAATATTAATTAGTTATCCTATAAATGAAACTGTTGGATTATTTGGATTATTAGACCTTTTTCAGCACCTGTTTAGTGCTTGTTCTGTACCTTTTTTTGCCTGTTTTGGCCTTAGTTTAGTGCTTAATCTATCTAGCCACAAGATGGCTGCTTTTCTTCTGAGTATAGCCGTTGGGGTTACTTTTATAGCCGTTGGAGGCCTCTCCTATTTATTGTATCCTTCTCTTATCTACCCGATAAGTATCTAAGAAATAAAACAAGAGTTTCCTCCTATCTTTCTCCTCTCTAAGTGCTATTTTCTACATGGTATCGGAGCCTTAAGGTTCCAAAACTCTTGTCTGCTTTTATTCTCTTTCTCTATGGCCACTGAGCAATCTTCAGAAGTTAACTCAAGGGATGAAGCAGTCTCTAATACTGCCCCCTGGAACTCTGAACCCTCTTTGATGCCACTCTCTAGTCACAAACTCAATGGTGACAATTATCTCCAATGGTCCAGAACAGTGAGGTTTTATATCACTGGAAGGGGCAAAGAAGAATATCTCACTGGTGAGATTAAAGCTCCTGCAGAAGGGGATCCAACTAGCAAAAAATGGAGGGTGGAAAACAGCAATGTGGTATCCATCTTGCTGGGATCCATGACTCCAAACATTGCTGAGAACTTTCTCCTCTATGATACTGCAGAGGAAATCTGGAGCAATGCTGCTGATCTCTACTCAAAAAGAGATAATACATCAGAACAGTATGAAATCGAATCAAAGCTGCATAATCTGAGACAGGGGGAGATGTCAGTTACTGACTACTTCAACCTCCTGTCAAGATCATGGCAGCAACTTGATGTCTTTGAAAATATATCTTGGCAGTCTCGTACAGATGCTAAGACATATAAGGAAATTAAAGAAAAGAAAAGAATTTTCAAATTCTTGATGGGACTGAACTCATCTCTTGATGATGTGAGAGGAAGAGTTCTGAGCTCTAAACCCCTTCCATCAATCAAGAGTGTGTTTGCTGATATTAAACATGAAGAAAGTAGAAGAAAACTTATGCTAAATGGGGTGTCCAACCCTGTTTCTTCTACTGGGGTGCCTAACCCTGGTTCTTCTACTGATTCTAGTGCTCTTTTCACCAAAAACACTACTGGTCCTAACATGAAATCCAAAGGTACTAGACCAGTTTGTGAACATTGCAAAAGAACTGGTCATACCAAGGATACCTGCTGGAAAATCCATGGGAAACCAGCAAACTGGAAGCCCTCTAGGCCCAGTCACACACCTGAAAGCTCTGGTAGACTAGCCAATGCTGAGGAACAAAAGTCTGATGGTGTGTTTAGCATGGAACAGATTGAAGCCCTTAAAAGGTTTCTGTCTGCTCAAAATGCACAAAATGCACAGACTGCTGCTCCTCAAGGCAATGTTTCCATAGCTAATACAGGTGTGTGCCTAAATGCCTATTCTGGGAGTCAAATCCTTAAAAATATATGGATAGTTGACTCTGGTGCATCAAATCATATGACTGGGAATCCTGAATTATTTGTGAAACTCATGAAATGTACCCATCCTCACAATGTTAAAATTGCTGATGGTTCCATTTCCCAAGTTTCTGGAACTGGAAACATAATCTTAAGTGAAAAAGTCACTTTGAAAGATGTTCTTTATGTCCCTAACTTACAGTGTAACTTATTATCTGTTAGTAGGTTCATAAATGACACTAAATGCTCTGTGATTTTTCATACTAATGGCTGTACATTTCAGGATTTGAGTTCAATGGAGGAGATTGGCAGTGCTGAAATTAGAACTGGACTTTTCATCTTCAAGACTCCCTACTCTAGACTTTGCATTGACAATATCCCTAAAGGATTGTCTATTAGTTGTAGAAGTACTTTCTCTTGTACTAATGTTATGCTTCTGCACTATAGACTAGGGCATGCAAATTTTGTGTACTTGAAAAAGTTGTATCCTAGCATGTTTAATGGAATAAAGATTGATTCTCTACATTGTGAAATTTGTCAATTCTCCAAACATACTAGAACTAACTACCCTGCAAGTATGTATGCTCCTTCCACCCCTTTCTCCTTATTTCACAGTGACATATGGGGACCCTCAAAACAGAGGACCATCACTGGAAAAAGGTGGTTCATCAGCTTTATTGATGACCATAGTAGGGTTACTTGGTTATTTCTCCTGAAGGAGAAATCAGAAGCAGGCTCTGTCTTCAAAAACTTCTACACCATGATTCAAAATCAGTTTGGTACTAGTATTAAAGTACTCAAAACTGACAATGGAAAGGAGTATTTTGAAAAGAGCCTTGCCTCTTTCTTCTCTGAAAAGGGGATCATCCATATTAGTACTTGTGTTGATACACCCCAACAAAATGGGGTGGCTGAGAGAAAAAACAGGCACCTTTTGGAGGTTGCTAGGGGAATCATGTTCACTATGAAAGTTCCCAAATTCCTATGGGGAGAGGCTGTTTTAACAGCTACCTACCTCATTAACAGAATGCCTTCAAGGATCCTAAAGTTCAAAACTCCTATTCAAGTGCTACAAGAGGCACACCCTGGTACTCACTTTATAAGCACCATTGACTTTAAAGTCTTTGGATGTATCTGTTATGTACACATACACCCTCAAAACAGAGGGAAACTTGATCCCAGATCCATCAAATGTATCTTTGTTGGGTATTCACCCTCTCAACAAGGATACAAATGCTACTGCCCCAGTACTAGAAAGTACTATACATCTATGGATGTTACATTCATAGAGGATCAGTCCTTCTATGACAATGAAGGTCAGGGGGAGAATTTTCAGGATCACTATGAATCTTGGAATACCTGTCCTACTGAGGATCTTGAGAATACTGGAACTACTTGTGAAAATGAAGTTGAACACGACCAGAATACTTCTGATCAAAATAAAAATACCACTGGTGAGGAGGAAATTGCTCCTAAACCTGACATCATTGCTTATACCAGAAAAAAAAAGGCTGTCTCTCAAAATCCAGAGACTGAAGTTTATGAGGAAAGTAGTCCTAATGATAGTGATCATACATCAGAGGATAAAAGTCCTGATGATCAAAATAGCACTGATTATCAGGACTCTGACACCTCTTGTGATCAAGAAGATGAGTCTCCTATAGGGGAACTACCTATTGCTAAAAGAAAAGGGACAAGGAGTTGTACAGCTCATCCTCTGTACAACTTCCTGTCCTATGATAAGTTGTCTCCTCAGTATATGGCCTTTACAAGCAGTCTGGATACCATACACATTCCCAAAAATGTCCATGATGCCTTAAAGGTTCCTGAGTGGAAGACTGCTCTAAAAGATGAAATGGATGCTCTCACCAAAAGTAACACTTGGGATATTTCCTCTCTACCTAAAGGGAAACATCCTGTGGGGTGTAGGTGGATCTTCACCCTTAAGTACAATGCTGATGGTTCACTCAATAGATATAAAGCTAGACTTGTGGCAAAAGGTTTCACTCAGTCTTATGGTATTGACTATCATGAAACCTTTTCCCCTGTTGCTAAGCTTAATACTATCAGAATCTTAATGAGTGTTGCTGTAAATCTAGATTGGTCTCTGACTCAACTAGATATAAAGAATGCTTTTCTCTATGGAGATTTGAATGAGGAGGTTTACATGCATCTCCCCCCTGGGTTTGAATCCCTAGGAAATAAGGGTGATGTATGCAAACTAAAAAGGTCCTTGTATGGCCTCAAACAATCCC
>CM047811.1:9334729-9349729 GCA_026214975.1 Gentiana macrophylla | reverse complement strand
ACATCAGGGTAAAGCCTTTGTTTGGTGCGGGCGCGGCAATGGTACCAAATCGAGGCAAACTCGAATACTAGATATGACCTCAAAGCGAGAAAATACGAGGGGTCAAGGTCGGCCGGTGAGGCGATGGGGATAAGCTTCATCGTCGAGAGAAACGACCGGATCACCGGCTAAGGCCCCCTAAATGACCTTTCGGTGATAAAGGAGGTAGGGGTGCGAGAGGCGGCCAGGAGGTTTGCCTAAAGCGACCACCCTTGAAAGAGTGCGTAATAGCTCATCGATCGAGCGCTCTTGCGCCGAAGATGAACGGGGCTAAGCGATCCGAAGGCGTAGGATGTCAAAATACATCGGTAGGGAGCGTTCCGCTTAGAGAGAAGCCTCCGCGCGGCGATGGTGGGCGAAGCGAAGCGAGAATGTCGGCTTGAGTAACGCAAACATTGGTGAGAATCCAATGCCCGAAAACCTAAGGGTTCCTCCGCAAGGTTCGCCCACGGAGGTGAGTCGGGGCCTAAGATCGGGCCGAAAGGCGTAGTCGATGGACAACGGTGAATATTCTGTACTACCTTTGTTGGTCCCGAGGGACGGAGGAGGCTAGGTTAGCGAAAGATGGTTATCGGTTCAAGAACGTAAGGTGCCCTGCGCACCGGGGTAAGAAGGGTAGAGAAAATGCCTCGAGCCAATGTTCGAGTACCAGCGCCTCTGCTGCCCAAGTAACCCATGCCATACTCCCAGGAAAAGCTCGAAGGACTATAAGCAAAAAGGCACTGCACCGAAACCGACACAGTGGGTAGGTAGAGAATACCTGAGGCGCGAGACAACTCTCTCTAAGGAACTCGGCAAAATAGCCCCGTAACCGGAGAAGGGTGCCTCCTCACAAAGGGTCGCAGATGACAGGCCCAGGCGATCATTTACCAAAACACAGTCTCCGCAAAGTCGTAAGACCATGTATGGACGCGCGCCCGATGCGGAAGGTCAAGGAAGTTGGTGACTGATGGGGAGCCGGCGACGAAGCCCCGTGAACGGCGGCCGTAATTATAACGGTCCTAAGGTAGCGAAATTCCTTGTCGGGTAAGTTCCGACCTAACCAAAAGCGTTTCGGTCCCCGAGCCGGGCGGTGCTTGTGGGGGAGGTGTGCCACGACGAAATAAGGGGATGAAAGGCCGCTTTGCGTTGGATGCTCTTTACCCTCCCCGCAATGATGGCTCTGTTGTCTTGGGGAGCGTTGAAGCTTGCTTCTTCTCCAGAGTTTTCTTGGTCATCAATACGACCTGTCCTTAATAGAACCGATATGATTTTCTACACTTGAAAAAATCGTACAATCAAAAAATTATATTGAATGTAAAAATGATATAGATTTAAAGAAAGAAACTCTAACAAATTTTTTTTATGGTACATCATACAATCCACTTGATTGGCTTGTGTTTATTATCGTTGATGTATTTTCTGGAGTTCTTTTATATCATTTCATCAACAATTTTTTACAATTCACTCATCAATAATTATTTTAACTATAAATAAAAAATATTAAATTATCTTTCATCATTTCACTTTATCTACTTTATTACATTTGTTATTTATTCATTATATTACTTTATTTTAATTTTCTCACCAATCATTTCTTTATTTACACAAATTTTAAAAAAATATTTTAACTTTCTAATTATTATTTCAATTATTTTTAATATATTTTATTATCCACTAACATATAAAAAAACTCCTAAAATAAACTCCGGTCCAAAACAAGCGGAACCTTGTGTTTTACACGGTCCTTAAACTTCCATGTGCTATATCCACATGATGTACCATAAAAAAGAATTCTCAAGACGAGGGGACTGTGAATTCCTTTGAAAACAAATGATTGGTATATAATTATTGAATCTGCAAGTGGATGGGTAAAATATAATAATTCATGTTTCATAGCACGTTTGAGTTGACCAGATTCCCGTATAAACAAATATACATGTACCATAAATGTTTAATGCAATTCTTCCCTGTAAGGTATTTCTCTAACTTGAGTATAGGCATTGATATTAACGACTGTAATAAAATTATATCAAGCGATACATTTTTTTTTTTTTTTAATGTTATAGTGTAATGGCTCAAACCATAGGCAATACTGAAATGGTAAAAAGCCGTTCGTTACGTGCACATCTCGTGAACAAATGCACACGTAAGCCTTACGAAGTAGTCGCGTCATAGAAAGAGTGGAATAAAAAAAGGAAATAATATATCAGAATGCACGGAAAACGAAACAAGCATTTAATGCAGAACTGGTCAAACTCAGAATCGAAAGGATGGAACAGTATCGAGAACCCAAAACCCAACACTATCGTCGGAACAGTTGATCAAGTCGCACCGTCGGTAAGGCTAAACTCGGAATTTCGTATCCTGTTACAAACACATCTAATACTCAAAAAAGAAAAGATTACTCCAAATATAATCCACAATAAATCTCAAATTTATTCCATACTTCAATTCCGCTAACAAAAAGGAATACAACCAAATAACTATCTATTGTTCAAAGAAAATAAACTGAAAGGACGTAAATAACGAACGTATTGCGGGTGCGCAACCCAAGAAATAAAATAAAATAAAATATAATGTCTCAAGGTGAAAGTAAATGGACTCCTGGAATATGGTGAACTCAAAAGCATAATTCTCATCTGATGGTTTTTCTCCTGTCTCTTCGGATTCTACATAATCATAATTTGAAAATATTAAGTAAGGGGTGAGCACGATAGCCCAGTAAAGAATATATAATTAAAAAGTGAACCATGGTAGTATCTGGGAAATACATCCATAATTCTCTACTAATGCAAGTATACTTTGAAATACTCGTCAACAAATTATCATAATCATATTCAACGTACCTAACATTAATTTCTCATTCCTCAGTGATACGGATTGTTACGTTCCGTTGTCATACATATCACACCGTGTACCGTTACGTTCCTCTGTCATACACAGTTCCTTCATATTAATTCCTTATTGCTAAGTGACATACACCGTTACATATCGTAGTTATGCATATCACACTGTATACCGTTACGCATCGCAGTCATACACAGCCTGCCATAATATTCATTATAAAGTGTTATGTACGTTTGGCAGTTATACATAACACACCGTGTAACATTACGCGTCGCAGTTACAGATTTTCATAATGAAGTGGCATACTTCCCTTATCATAAATAAACTACCATAAACGACATAACTGACACATAATATTACTACATGTCATAAATTAAATAAATAAATAAATAAATAAATAATAATTGAATTTTAAAAAAAAAAATCATGTTGACTGAACTCTATGTGATAGTTGATATGCCAAACCCGAAAAAGAGCCCGCGGATCCTAATTGGGCTTATACATAGGCCCGATAACGGATAGCGTCCTCGGCCCAGTGAGTCCGCATCAACATAAGCTGGACCGGGCCGGGTACAATCAAATCCATCTGAAGCCTTCAATCTGCCTCATACGGTGCGAAGCGAAGCAAGGGGCCCGGTCAGTCCGCCCTTCATATCTTATGTCCGCCAGCTCGTACCAAGCCCACTCAACTAGGCAAACATGGCTTACACATGACGACTACAAGACTCAAACTCAGACTCAAGCTCAACAAAATGACCAAGTACTGGATCCGCCCCACACGAGTCCTCCATGCCAGTTGTCAAGATTAATTATGTCACATCATATTTAATTATGTCTTGTCATACATAGCCTAATCGTCATTAGTAGTTCACCTATAAATAGTGGCACAATGTAATACATTAGGCATCTTGAATAATATACAAAGCAAACCAGACTCTGCTAATTTGTCGACTCCATTCCCGTCTTCTTAAAGCGTTGAGTCCGTCGGTCATAAGCACCACTGCACTTCGCCGGTAAAATCACACTTATATAGCTAGATATCCACCACAAAACCACCGCTAACTTCACAGTGATAATTCCGACATTATCAGTTGGCTCCGTTGCCGGGAATCTTGCTATTCAACATTTTTCCGGTGAAAAAATGCCATCGAAAAACATTTTTACGGCGGCTCCGGCAAGGAAAACCACCCTTTGGTTTTTCGTCGTGTTCGTACTCTAGATTTCTGATTCTTCAGCTCAGAAGTTCAAAGAATCATCCCAGGTTCCCGACATTCAGCGTTGGTACCACAATTTTATATAAGATTAAGCAAAGTTCAACACAAAATCCATTGAAATTGCGCTTGAGCTATCGCCATTTTCCTCGAATTTTCATCAAAGAGCTTACATGAATCTTCATCATACACAACTAAAATTTTTCAGGTCTTCATGGAAGGTTGACAAGTTCAAACATATAAAGCTTGGGGTTTGCGTTTGATTTATCACCAAGCTCACATGTACAAAGAGGAATCTTCGTCATTTCCTTCAAATTCTCCACGCCTTCATCTTCAAAGTTTTCATAACCACTTTGCGTGTTCTACAAGCTTTCCATCACATAAACATGACATGAAGCAAGTTGGTGGTGCCAATTACACCTGGCGGGTGGACAAATCAGAAACTCCCACATACAACTGTCGTGTCAGACCCTGCATGTCACCAGGGCGAACATGATGATAACTCACCTCAAAGGAGGATGCCCATCTATTACTCAGTGAGAAAACCAATGCTAGTAACTCACTTGAGGTCTTGAGAAGGAGTAAATGGAAAGAGGTCGTGGGTCCGTCCTGACCCAAGCCTGCGAACCGACCCTAGACAAAGGGACAACTACTCAATTAGACCCAAACACAGCTTATGCTTTGTCTCATGTTGAATACGTCGAGAGAATGGAAGAGGCAAACCAGTACCTCATCTCCATAGGGTTGCCTCCTAGTTTGATCAATAACATGCCCGCACCATGCATCTCCGCACCAATAGAGCAACCCACTAAGACTAATAACGATCCTCCTCATCGGTCTCAGTGGTGCAACAGAGATGGGTGCTTTCAATGAGAAAGGAGTGTTCACTCATCTGAGGGTCGAACTCAAGAAAGGAGATCAGCTCTAAATCACCTTGGGCCTGGAAACGGTGAACATAATAAGCGCAAAAAAGCTTCAAGATGAGATGGTAACGAGCATCAAGTTTCCCGCCAAAACATCAGAGATAGGTTGGGGGAACAATAGGCCGAGTCTCGTAACCGGTCGGAGAGTGCAGCTCGATTAGAGCACGTCCACAGGCATTCCGCCGCACCTTCATATGAAAATAAGGTTGATAGACTTCAAAGGCGGCTTGAGGATATGGAAAAATCAAGGCCTAAGAAAGCGGACATGCTGACTTGGGGAATGAGCGTCCTCTCCGAGTATATTTTGAAAACAACACCGAAAGGCAACATCCACTATCCCACCTTCTAAAATTATCACAGTACAACCTGTCCTTATGACTGGCTCTCCGTATTTTAGGGTAGGATCATCTTGGCCACTCAAAACGAATCTGCATGGTGCATCTCCCTTGTAGGCACCATGCAGGTTAGAGCTGCAACGTGGATCCGCAATCTGTCCCCCATATCGATCTGCTCATGGGACAATTTGCAGTCTATGTTTTTCAAAGAGTTCAAGTCGGCGGATAGGCCGAAGAAAACAATCGACAATCTCTATGAGGTCCATCAAGGGTAAAACGAGTCGGCTCAAAGTTATTATGAGTGATTCAATAAGGCCAATGAGAAGACAAGGGGCATAAAAGAGAGTGATATTATCACTAGTTTTCAGATAGGTTTGGTCATAGGCAGCCTCAAAACTGAATTCTCTCTACGGCCTCCTGTAAACCTGCAAGATATGCTTGAGAAAGCCCGAAAATATGGCATATCCAAGACTGGCCCTTCATCATCATATGGCAAGAGGAAGGCTAAGGCCAGCTCAGATCCGCCAAAAGAGGGGTTGAACAGAAATCACGACCGAGACCTCAAAAAGCCCCTGAAATTCAGGGAGGAGGATTTCACTCCCATCAACACGCCCTCGGGTAGATATTGCATGAGATAAGGGACCGCATACCAAATCTGTGGCTCATGAAAGCTGATGCTAAGAGTTGTGACGAGTCTCAGTACTGCAACTATCATAAAGATCATGGCCATACCACAAATGAATGTCAAGTTTTGAGAAAGGAAATTGAGAAGCTGATTTCCCAAGGGGCACTGGACATATACAAACGAGATGGTGGGTACGCTAACAGACGCCGATGAAATTCAGA
This sequence comes from Gentiana macrophylla, assembly GCA_026214975.1. Lineage (NCBI taxonomy): Eukaryota > Viridiplantae > Streptophyta > Magnoliopsida > Gentianales > Gentianaceae > Gentiana > Gentiana macrophylla. The sequence continues at coordinate 9,343,546 of CM047811.1, read as the reverse complement.
TAATCATCGAATCTTTCCCCAGCAACAACCAGCTCAAAACACAGATCAACTCATTGAACCAGAGAGGTTTGAAAAGACGTTCATCTTAGGTGACTCTTAACAGTCTCTTTCTTTCAACTGCAGTGAATTGGTGGGTCCGCCAGGAGCTGTGGACGTGCCCATCGTTATACAAGTGAACATCTGCGTTATTGGCATAAACCGGGTCCTGGTGGACACAGGGGCTTGCAGGGATACTACGATTGTCTTAAGAAGCTCGGATATGGTGACCCCAGACTGAAACCTTACAATGGTACCCTTGTGGGATTCTCCAATGATAAAGTTTGGGTCATGGGCACCATCGACTTGGATGTGCAGATAGGTGATTATGAGCCCAGTAGAACTGAGAAGGTAACTTTTCTTGTGGTCGACCTTCAATCTCATTATAACATGATCTTGGGGATTCCGGAGCTAAGGCAATTTCAAATGGACGTCTCGGTGCCGCACCAGAGGGCCATGTTTATACCGGAAATGGGGCCAGGGTCACCATCAGTCGGCCTAGAAACTGCTTCATTTCTTACATGAATTTACTCCCCATTTATGACTTATTTGATGCACTTTTGAGGTAGTTTGAGTGATTTAAGATGCATTTTCACCATTGCATTCACTTTGAGGTCAAAGACGACTTAGTCCGAAAATCTCATCATTTTTGGTGAATTATTGCATATTTCATACCTATTTTATCTTGCGGAAGTTATGCACGGTCTTGTTGTAGATATTTATAGAATATAGGTTCATTTTGATCCAGTAGAGGAGTTATTGATGATGGAAATATGATTTTGAGAGGTGAAAGCAAGCACCCGAAGCTAAAGAGTTGAAACGGATCAAGAATTATTGATGTTTTTATGTTTTTGTGACTTAATCTGCATTTTGTGCTCCATTAGAGGCGTTTTATGGAAACACGATCTTCATGAATGTTGTAGGAAATTGAATGATATTTTCAACGCAACTTGAATCGTTCAAATCGGATCTCTATACACAAAGATATCGTTGAATTACTAAACATGTGCCAATGTTGTGGGGATTCAGCAATTGCATGCGCAAGCATGCCCCTAGCATGTGCGGGCATGGTTTTAAAGAAGAGAACGGCTCAACATTCAGGAACTACATGCACAAGCATGCACATTCCATGCACGCGCATGGATTCGTTTGGTTTTGATTGGCTAGACCTTTTTAGGTCGGTTTTTGACCCTATAAAAGCCAATTAGGTCGAATTTCATACCCACTTCTTCAGAATTTAATTTTCTACCCAGTTCCTAGGTATAGGTTTCCAAAAACCATTTAGAAAAATTATTTTCTTGCATCCCATTACTTCAAGATTGCTAGGATTGTTGATTCTTTTTGCAAGTTCTTCATTGTGGATCGCTTCCAAACTATTGGTAATTTATTTTTCTTATATTTTATCATGCCTTCTTCCGTTTCTTTTATGATTTCTTGTTTTGTTCTTGAAATTATGTGTAGCTAAATTATATGATAGAACTACGAAATTAATTCTTAAACAATGATCTAGGGATGAGTAGGGCTTAAAATTTGAATTTTTTGAATTGTTGTGTCTTAAAACTGGAACCTAATGCCTTTAATGGAGTAGCTAACCATTAATTGATCATACACACAAACTCTGTAAATGTATTTTGTGAGGGAGTGTGCGACTAGAGTTTTAGGATTGCAATGCACGAACTAGTCGAGTTATTCGCAGCCTGTTCCTTGGTAAGGTTTTTCTGTTAAGCCGTGAACTCGGTGGATGCGGAGCGTCTCATTGTTCTTATCATATTAGGTCAATTAAATCCCATAGAGGGGACTGTTGAACCAAATATAGGGTAACTAGGTTGTGGTATTAGTGCCTAGGGACCAGTTTAGGAGATTCCACCCATAACACATTCATTAGAATTCATTGGTTGGTTGGTAGGTTAAGGCTCGTCCCTAGTGATTCGGTAAATGTGTTAAGATTAGTGTTCCTGACCATAGTTTAGCTACTCGTTTATCATATTATCTAAAGTAAGCATATTTATTCATAGTTATAATTATTAAATTCACCAATATTTGTGAGACTAAACTAAATACGAGTGTGATTGTGATACTTAACTGATTCTTCGTGGGATACGACCTTGCTCGTCGTTGTAGTACAACCGACCCGGTACTTTGCTGGTTAAAGTTGGTTTGTTATAATTTGGCCATCACTGGGCAATGCCCTAATTTATACCATCGAATAAAAGGTTGGTCTGCTACCACGCCCGATTCAAATAAAAGGCGGAGACTTTTTAGAGAGGTAATTTATTGTCCAAGAGACCCACTTCCCTTAATTACAAATAATGAAGGGTTAGTCATTGAGGCGGTTATCAATTGTCATACGGTGAAGCACATCTGTGTGGATACGGGGATCGCAGTGAATGTCTTGTATTATTATGTGTTTCATGCGATGAAGATAAAAGACTCCGAACTAATGCCTGTCTCTGCCCCGATGTTCGGTTTTTCCGGACCCCCAGTTCATCCGATGGGGATGATCAGATTACCCACTACTTTTGGAAAAGAACCAAAAGGCAGGACCCTTATGGTTAATTATGTGGTGGTGAAAGCCCCACCCGCGTATAACGTTAAAATAGGGCGACCAGTGCTTATCGATCTACGAGCCGTAATATCGGTTTGAAGTTCCCAACTAGGGAAGACTCGGTGGAGATAAAAGGGCATGTAGAGGCAGCCAGGAATTGCTACACGGCCACTGTTAATGGCAAGATAATGGTTCAACAAGTCTTCATTGAGGAGTTGTTACCCGAAGACTAAGAAATGTGGTCTTCAGAGGACCAGATAGAGGAGGTCGGCCTTTGGAAAGGCAAAGAAGTTCATAAAGTGTCAGTGTGTAAATGGATACCCGAACAACAAAAAACGTCACTCATCGAATTGCTGAAGGAGTTTAAAGATGTCTTCGTATGGAGAACAGAGTATATGCCCGGCCTGTCACCCGAACTAGCAATTCATAGTTTAAATGTTGTTCCGAGTAGGAAACATGTTCGCAGAAGAAAAGGCGCTTCGCCCAAGAGCGAATTGACGCAATAGAAAATGAGGTGACAAAGCTACTCCAAGTAGGGATCATGAGAGAGGTAAAAACCCAGTTTGGTTAGAAAATCCAGTGTTAGTCAAAAAACCAGAGGGAAGCTGGAGGATGTGTGTAGATTTCATCGACCTAAACAAGGCTTGTCCGAAAGATTGTTACGCCTTACCCAAAATTGATAGGCTTGTGGACTCCACAGTGGAGTTTGAGATATTTGCCTTTTCGGATGTAAACAAAGGTTGTCACCAGATCTCCATGGCTCCTAAGGATGAGGAAAAGACGGCCTTTACTACGGAATTTGGAACATTATGTTATGTCACAATGCCTTTTGGCCTCAAGAACGCCAGGGCCACATATGAAAAAGCGGTGAACAGGATCTTCAGGTCACAGATCGGCCGATGAATGGAAGTCTATGTGGATGATCTTCTAATCAAGAGCAAGTCTCTTGATCAATATTTGCTTGATGTAAGGGAAGTCTTGGGGGTACTCACGAAGACCCAAATGAAGCTCAATCTCAAAAAATGCACCTTTGGGGTTAGATCGGGAAAATTCTTAGGTTACATGATCTCTAAGGAAGGAATCAAGGTGAACCTTGACAAGATAGACGCATTGAAGACTATGCCTCCACCAAAAAGTGTCAAGGAAGTCCAGAGATTAACAGGACAAATGGTTGCCTTGAACAGGTTTTTATTTAGGTCGGCACATCGTGCCCTTCCCTTCTTTAAAGTCCTAAGGAAAGCTGCTCCATTCTAGTGGGATGAAGACTGTCAAAGAGCCTTTGAAGAAATAAAGTGTTGGACTTATTTCTTAGTTTTGATGATGAGTGCCATACTAGCTGTTATAGTGCAAAGGCAAAAAGATGTCTAGATAAAATGTATAGTTTTATTAGAGTTTGATTCACAAATAGGTTTGATCAAACAAGCACTGTAAAAGGTGCGATCGTTGTTATCGCCAGATCGATCTAGGTCGATAGGGTAGATGGGTCGGGTTGGCGTGTCTGGAACTCGGCCAAGATCAAGACCGAAGGTCGAGGTTCAAACTCAGTTAATGAAGGCTAAGGGATCAAACTTAGTAGTTAAAGTCAAGGATATGGAATCAGAATTTAGGCAAGTCTGTGATGACCTAAACTGATTACATATGCCTTGTGTAGAAGGTCTAAGTTCCACAAGTTGGATGATGTTTGGAACTTGGTTATATTTAAAATGATGTAATCTAACTTCACAAATAAAAGTTAGATAAAAGTTATCATTTGCATTATATTTCTGAGACAAAAATATGATGTTCAAGCAGATCGATTAGTATTACAAAGCAGATCGATGAACTCTTTGATATGTACCTCGATTAATTCAAGATTATTGAAAGTTACATGGATAAGAACGACCAACTACCTCGACTTATCAAGAAAATCAAAGGTGAGATTAAAAAAGGCGTTGGGATGATCCATATTTTTATCCATTGGATACAAGTCAAAGGATGGACAGATCGTGCCTTTGTCAAAAGTAATCTCGGCGAGTGTCGATCCCATGAATAGTGATGAATGCGGTGCGAGATGGGACAAATACAAGGAACGGTCACATTTGAATTTCAAATGCAAGTCACATGCATTCCTACCTATAAATAGAAGACTTTCAACTCAACAAAAGCGGATGAATTTTTGGGATAAACTTTAAGTGACAATCTTGAAATGAAAAACACCTGCTTGAACTTACTTGAGCTTAAGGTGGCTGATCTAGCTATTTTCTTCAAGTGCATTACGTGTTCAAAATTTGCATCAAGCATACACACTTGAAGACCGCAAGTCTTGATTATATCATCCTAATCAAGTCTTTGAATTGAATCATTTATTTGATTCATTCTTTATTTTATAAAGAACCTCTTGAAGACAAAGTGAAGCATCTGTTAGGTGTGAAAGACTGTTGGTTTGTGGTGGAGTGGTGAAGAGGCAATTCTACCCTTCAAGGACCAGTGGAAGACTCGGGAGCGGCAATCCTACTGTTCCTGGTTTTCGAGTTTGTGAAGCCATAGTTATTGGTGAAGGACAAACAACTTAGGAATCTTTGTAACAGATAACTCAAAGATCTCTAGTGAATTTCCTCCAACATCACGGAGGAGAAGAGTGGGCGTGCGAGGATTACATCACCTGGAACCACTATAAAAATCTCTATTTACTTAATGCACTTAAATTCTCGCATTTAGTTTTTATCCATATCAACTCTTGAATCTAGCAAATGAAATCACACATTTGCACTAATGAGTATCCAATACTTAGTATCATATTTAACAACAAGTAACAAGGCTTAATTTTGATACTATTCCATTGCACAAATTCAAAGACAATTGAACTATCGATGAGACTCATCGTTTATCGCCATTGCTGAAGTTGCGAATTTGTTAACTCCAAAGTTTTAAGTGTTAAGTTTATTCACCCCCCTCTAAACTTAACCAAAGCCTTTTCAAGGGACCAACATAAAGGCTTATCTAACCGAGCTACCAACATTGACATCTCCTCATGAAGGGGATACATTGTTGGTCTATCTTTCTATCTATGAAGAAGCGGTTAGCGCGGTGCTGGTTAAAGAGGAAAATGTTGAGTGGTACTCAACATCCCATCTTTTTCACGAGAAAGGCACTCTATGGGCCCGAGGTTCGTTACTCTACAGTGGAGAAATTAGCATTGGCTTTAATGCACGCCTCAAGGAAGTTAAAGCCCTATCTCCAAGTGCATCAGGTAATCATGATAACGGATCAACTGCTAAGGCAAATATTGGCCCGACCTAACACTTCAGGTCAACTAGAAAAATGGGTCATCGAGTTAGCATAGCACGATTTGGATTTTCAACCACGAACAACGATAAAAGCTCAAGTATTGGCAGATTTCCTGGCTGAAGGAACTGCCATCACCATCAGCCAGAATGACCTGAACTGCACCTTGGAACAATGGTCGTTGTATGTTGATGGTCCGTCCAACAAAGATGGAGCAGGAGCAGGTCTCCTACTCATTATTCCAAAAGGGGAAAATTTCCCTTATGCTTCGCGTTTAGTTTTCAAGCAACTAATAATGAGTCTGAATATGAAGCTTTGATCACTGGTCACAATTTAGCAGCCAAGTTCGGAGCACAAAACTTGGTGGTTAACCACATTAAAGGCGAGTATGAGGCCAAAGAAGAACATATGAAGAAATACCTAGCTAAATTGCAAGAGTTGTTAATGCATTTCAAGAAGGTCCAGATAGAGAAGATCTCAAGATCTCGAAATAAGTGAGCTGACAGACTCTCAAAGTTAGCGTCAACTTTTCTGTCAGACAAGAAGGTATTGGTCGAACTGCTAAAGGAGCGGAGTTATGACACACAAGAAGTTCTACCGGTCAATCTGAGAAGTACCTGGATGGACCCCATCACTTCTTATCTCAAAGATGGAATTTTGCATGCAGATAAACTCCTAGCTAGGAACCGTAAGCTGTTATCCACTAGGTATGTGTTCTTTGACAATATCCTATACATAAAGTTATTTATAGCACTGTGGCTTAGGCGACAAAGAAGGAAGGGAATTACCTCCTTCATGAAATCCATCAAGGAATATGTGTCAATCACTCAGGGGCCCGAACTTTAGTTTGCAAATGCCGGATATTTGGTTATTATTGGCCAACTATGATATCGGGCCAAGGAACTAGTGTAAAAATGCATCTCGTGCCAGGTCCATGACAACCTGTCGCATCAACCTTCTCAATCCATGATCCCCATAGCATCTTCATGGCCTTTTTAGCAGTGGGGGGTGGACTTGATCGGTCCGTTACCCCGAGCTCCAGGCAGTAAGAGATTTCTAGTAGTCACTGTAGACTACTTCACCAAGTGGAATGAAGCGGAGCCGTTAAAAGGCATAACCGCCAAAAATATACAGAAGTTTCTTTGGAAAAACATCATCTGCAGGTATGGCATCCCATAGATACTGGTTATAGATAACGGCACGCAGTTTGAAGATCGGACCGTTAAAGAATGGTGTGCCAAACTACAAATCGCACAACATTTTACTTCGGAAGGCCATCCGTAGGCTAATGGCCAATTCGAGCAAACCAACAGGAAAATCAATCTTGGCTTAAAGAAAAGACTCGAGGAAGAAGGCTAAAATTTGGTTGACGTATCGAACTACCCCAAATACAACAACCATAGAACACCATTTTCTCTGTCATATAGGTGCGAATCAGTTATACCAGCAGAGATTGGGCTCCATTCACCTTGCACGAAGCTCTATTCACTAGATGAACAGGAAACCGAGCTGAGGCACGTGAAAGACGACCTAGAAGAAACTCGAGAGGCCGCCTTCATTAGGATGGCCAAGTGTAAGCAGCGAATATCCCAGTACTACAATTCCCATGTCAAACACTCTTATTTTAGAGAAGGGAATTTAGTGCTGCGAAAGAACGAAGTTAGCAGGCAAGGGCCGTAAGGAAAGCTTGATCCGAACTGGGAAGGCCCATACAAAGTTGTAAAGGCCAAGGGTTCCTATTAGCTAGCAGATTCAAATGGAAGAACAATTCCGCGAAGTTGGAATGCTAATAACCTACGCAAGTTCTATGCATAGGACAGGTTCCGAACACATTTCAATTATTTCCTATGCTTTATGCACTTTTGTTTCGAATAAGTCGCAATTTGTGACATGGAATAAATTTTTTATTATATTACGATGTGAAAGCTTTAATTAAAGTTGCAAATCACCTCGCCCTGTTCATTGAATGGACAATACCATGAGCTATTTAGCCCACACACTTCAATGTTACTTTATAGTTATTCTTCAAGCAAGACTCCAGGTGAACTCCGCAGGTCATATAAAACTAAACAGTTAGACTTCAAGCAAGACTCCAGCTGAACTCCGCAGGTCGGATAAAACTAAAAGTTAGTCTTCAAGCAAGACACCAGCTGAACTATACGGGTCGGATAAAACAAAACAGTTAGTCTCCCAGCAACACTCCAGCTGAACTCCACAGGTCGGATAAAACTAAACAGTTAGTCTTCAAGCAAGACTCGGGTGAACTCGCGGGGACGGATAAAGTTAAGCGGTAAGTCTTCAAGAAAGACTCTAGCCGAACTCTTTAGGACGGAAAAATTAAAATGTTAGTCTTCAAATAAGACTATAGCTAAACTCCGCAGGTCGGATAAAATAAAAACTTAGTCTCACAATAAGACTTCACCAAACTCAAATAAAGCGTGGGTCGCGGGTCGGCACTCGAGGCAAAATGCATGAATGATGAACACCACAATCATATAAAAGATAGTAGAGCATGACTATGCCATATAAAAGCTTATAAAGTCTTATATGCCATACTGGGGGGCAATATACCCAGGACAAGCACGAGTAAGTATTGACAATAGAGTAATTAGATTCCAAGGGGTAAGCCCGGAATAAGTTATACAAATACCCCTTATTGAAGGTATTTTCAAAACAAAATTAACGAGCAGTGAAAAAGAAAGAGGAACTATTATAAGCATCGAGGTTGAGCATGTTGCTCGGGTTGAGGAATAACTAAAAAGTAGGCTGCTGCAGTGAAGGTGCAGAACCTAGCGATTCGGATTGATGGGGATATAAAGACACTATGTGTTTTCCCTTTGGGGACTCCTTCAAACGCTTTTCATAAAGAGCACCGGATCCTGCCTTGTACTTAGCCTTATTAGGCAAGGTCCCGATATCGAGATCGGCGAATTGAGTCCTCGTGGCATCAATCCCCAAAGTAAAGCCATGAC